>JABFPN010000639.1:0-41112 GCA_022817305.1 Leptoteleia sp. ZL-2020
ATAGACTGAAAGAAAAAAGTACGACAATAACAATTGAACGACGCATGTGTATTTTCAAATAGACATATTCTTATAATAAATAGAATATCTGCTTAGTGTTATCTGAAATAAGTTTTATTATAAAATGAAATTCCTTTTAATATAAAAACCTTAATCTATTGTATATTAACTGAATATTCTTATTTTTAATAGATTTTCTATTAGTTTTAATAGGAATATTTTCTTTGTACAGGTTTCTTAAAGTAAGTATATTTTTTTTCTGAGTGTATATATATTTATAAACATGTTCGGCAGTGCTTATATCTTACTAGCAGAAATTTTACTATACATCTATTTCTTCTACAGGTAAATTTAAAAAAAAATGTGAAAAAATAGTACTTTAATACATGAAAACAATTGAAAATGCGTTTACAATGTGCAAATGTGTTCATTGTTCATATGCATTAATCACCTAAAGTGCCCTTTTGATTATCCCTGTACATGCAAGTCTATTACTAACATTAAGATGAGTTATGCAAGCATTATACAAATAATACACCAATGCATCTGTTACGTTTATGCTAGCATTATGTTGGCTTAAAAACCCCACGACGCTCTACTACTGTGCTTGTATATTTTCATATTTTGTGATTTGGGAAAAGCTGTTGTATCACTTTCGTATACCTTCTCCTAGGACGTTGTATTGTATGAATGAATCCTCCTTCATAAACAACATGAGAATTTTAGACATCTGTCTGTTTACTGTATCTATATTATACGCATGTAAAAAATCATACATATGTATAATATATACATATATTGCGCGTACACTTTTATGAGCTGTATACGAATCATAAAATCCTTGCCTCGCCGCGTCTTTTTTAACATACCTTTCACGGCCCACAAGATTACATATACAATATTAAATAATTAATATAGCCATAATAACCTTAATATAACCATAAACCTGGTTTATTAACTAAGAACGACCTTTCTAATTCACAGGATTATATATTAAATCTGCGTGTGTATTAAAATTTACTTACATAGACAAGTCAGGTGATATCTGATTAAAAAATCTTGGTTAATTCTAATGTGGCACATTTTTTTCTCATGAACTGAGAAACAAAAACAATATATATAATCCTTTACAATTTTGCCGGGAAAGCAGACACAGCTGACCCGGCGAAGAGCGATACCAGCGCGCACGAGAAAGAAGCGGTTTACTAAAATTCGTGCGTCTCTCTCTAACCCTAAGCGTCATTAAAGCGAGAAACTCTTCATTCTTTACTTCAAACTTTAAATACGTTTTAGTTAATTTTTATGCTTTTGACCGATCTAATCTCTTTCGTAGTCATTCTGGAAAGCTAATTCTCATTTACTTGTCCTTTAATTTCCTCTCTGTAAAAACAATGAGTCATGAAAGCTCGCGCAAATGAAGAGACGCCTTTAGTAAGGCAAGATGGCCGCCACCAGGGATATAAAAGGTTGGCAATACGGAAGAGTGAATCAGTTTTTGCTGAACAGGTGCTGAAGGAGCACAAATCATGAATAAGAACCAAGACTAAAGGAAGACTTTATTGAGGCAAGAATCTACTGAACGAATAGAGGACTAGGATGTTCTCCACAAAGGAGAACTAGGAAACCACCGCGAAAACGATGACGAAGTCCTGCCGGAAAAGCAGGACACCTTGTACTGGTCTGGAAGTATAAAATATCAGTACCAACTCCTTTAGCTGAATTCTCGGGACTCTTTTTCTTTTTTGATTAAATTATGGTTCATATCTTAATAATTTTTCATTTGTGAATGTATAATTAAATTTCTAAACAATTTTTTTTCTACTCTGTTGTAACTTTATTTAATAAAAGCAACTATCTTATAATAAAAAGACATTATTATTTAAATCATCACCCTTCTGCCTTGTGAATAATTCTAAAATATTTATCAAATTTATTACTTGACTTAACTTGAGAAGGAAGATAGATAAGGTAAGTGAAAATCGCACTTCAGATAGTTAACGTACGAGAAAAGGTCGAGTATCGAACGTTACAAAATTTAAATTCGTTTGAAGAATTAAAATATTTAAATTTAAAACGATTTAAACCGATATAACATATGAATGTTTGATAAGAATGAGTATTTTTCAAAATATATTATATTGCCTATAAAATTAGATGAAACTTTTTTCTTAAATTATATTTTTTCCGTGGATTAGGGTGGTCACCAATTCAATAAGCAATTAGTCTTAACTTGTAATTCAGTTATATTCCCTTTGGCTCGGGCAGCCAACCTAAAGCCACTTATTTATTCACTATTCTACAAAGAACTAATTTGTTATAAAATTATACTAAAAATTAATATATTATCCTTAATAACATAAAATATTCTAGGATATTTCAAAAATATTTGTCAGAAATATTCCCAAGTCCGACTCCAGAAATATTTATATAAAAAAAACTAAATCGCCCAAGAATACAACAGAAATATTCCATCTATTTTGTTGTCAATTCAATGCTCAACACATTTTTTTCTGATATAATCATTGTAATTAAAAAGTTCTCTGGCCGTAAAAAAAAAAAAAAAATCATTGTAATTCTAATTACTTATAACATATGGCAAATTTCTTTTAAAAGTTTGTAGAACCCGCGTTACATAAATTTACTTTACTTTTTACTGTTTTACTTTCTTAATGAAGCAATGTTGAAAAAATATATACATATTATATTTAAAGTAAAGTAAATACAATGTGTAAATATAAAGTAAATGTATTTAAAGATTTAAAGTAAAATTGAAATTGTTGTTTATTGTTGGCATTAATGGAGAACCAGTAACTTCAATTAGTGAGTTTTGTAAATAAAAAAAATTGTTTAATTAAACTACCTTTCCGGTATATAAAGTGTTTACAAAATGCATACACATTGATCTTTTATCTTCTAAACCATAAAGATGTTCAAAACGGGAAAAAAGTTGCTACTTCACTCACAATATTTAACACTTTATCTTGCATTAAAAATAACATGTATCTGAACAATAAGAGCTTATTATACGAAATTCAAGGATTTCTATTTAGAATATATATAATTTCAAATTAAGTTAAAAGATTAATATATTCAATATGCAGAAATAAATTCTTTTATATTTTTAATATGTTTTTAACAATTGCCTCATATTGAAACCAATTATTTCCATATATCAACCATATATGGCCATATATGAATTAAGAAAAAAACATATATATCCATATACATTTCATTTTTACTAGTATTTTTAAAACTAAAAAAAAGTTTAATTCATATTTAAATTTATTTAAAAAAATTCTAATATAACCTCCAATAAAAGTTGCACATATAAAATTGCCTTTCACTTTATCACTTTGTACATACCAAACACGCATATAAAAAGAACAATTTTGCATACACAGATATATAATTAACTATGTTCATAAACGATAAATTGAAGTGAACAAAGATTCATTCATAAATTTTGAAAATGTATCGATATGAAAAATAATGTAATTTAAAGTGCAAAATACTACAAACATTAACAAACGAATAATGAAAATACAACTTTACCTCCAACTGATCCCTGCTATTATAGCATGATGATTCAAAATAACACTTTGATTTGCCAACACTTCACTTTTCAACTGACGAATAAAAATTACTCTGGCCGCACTGGTTTGGAATTAAAATTGGTCTAATTCAATTAATATCCGCGAACATCGATTGCTTTGTCTTTAATTATGAAATATTTCAAAATGTACACAGTAATTGGTTATTCCGGTGTTATTTGTTTTTCTTTTTTTGTTATTGTTGCAATTTTTGTTAATAACCTTTGAAAAAAGCCGTGCCTTGGCTGGACCGAACGGTGCAACTTTCAATTTCCGGTTCGATATTCTTTTTTTTTCATATCTCCCGCAACACCACCATTACACCTCGATACTTTTGCGCGACACACCACATTATTACTGTTTTACCGATAATGGTGGCAAATCCGTTGCCATTATAGCGAAAACGTCGCCCTCCTCGTTTCGAAATCGACTTCAAACCGGACAAGCCGATGGCTGGCAATGGACACACCGATGTTCACGTCAGTTCGTCGTTTGAGTTTGAAATTGACGAATTGGCGTCGCCGATCCGCCAACCCCGAGTACTTGTTGCAAAAAAACCCGCCGGATCCTGGGGTTATTCATTATTCTTTATTAATCTCCAAGCCGGTTTTGTCTTTATTTATTTGGATCTGCCGAATGTACCCATGTGAACACAGTTCTGACAACAACTCGGCTAAAACGCATCCCTCGTAAGCACCGGTAGAAAAACAGTATGCAATTGGAAAAGCGGCTGACACACAACAACCCCGTCTCGCAAAACTCACGGGGACATACTACAACATCGGAATGGAAAGCTTTGCAAGCTCACGCGCATCGCAAGACCAGAGGAGCCACCCCACTACGCTCGCCATGCTCCGTCCTCCTCTACGTCCTCGCTTTTTCATGCGTCATCCTTGTCGCGCGCGGCCTGGTCGATTCTCCGTGTTACACTATCATGCAGTTCTCTCGTGGTCCAGGGATGTTAGTTGGTTTCACTCAACGCAGCCGCGCTTCGCTCTTAAGAAAATTTTGTTATAACCTCGCAACGAAAATTACATTACCCGATGTAGCTTAAGAAGGTCTTTTGTGAAAAGTCTTTACGTATGATTGATTGCATAGTTACAAGCTCTCGTATATGTTTTCGATGAAATAAACATTAATAAAACATTAATAATATATATATATATATATATTTATATGTGGGTGTGTTTGTATACAGAAGAGATACACAATCCATTATGTTTATTCAAGTTTAAAAATATATTTAAATATATGTAATAGCAAACAGTTAATATACACTGAGAAATAAAAACGTTTCAAAAGTACAATATTCCTAATTATATCAAGGAAATGTATTATTTTCGTTACGAAAATGTATGCAAATTAAAATCATTTTTGATACAATAGAAAATATTATTTATTGATATATGCAAAAACTAGTTTTAATGTGTATAAAAATTATTTATTAATATATATACGCGTACAAAAAGTGATTATAAAAATTTGAACCACAAAATTAAAAATTGCACGACTTTTTATTTAATTATAGATATATAAAATTTCTTTTATTGTTAACTGACAGTATTTATAATTTATACAAACGCCCATTAAAAATTAAATATATATATTGAAGAACATAAAAAAGTCATTTTTTACCCTTCGCCTTTGGCTTGGATTACAAACTTGAAACCACTATTTTCCTCGTTGAGTAATATACTAATCCCGATGTCAATGGGATACCGAATTGTTTGGTAATATTAATTTAAAAGTGAGGCATTCCTTGCAATATTTTATTTTCCATATAGAGCAGCAGCATAATATTATATTATTGCATGCATTTAGGTAATGTTTAAAAGTTTATATAAAAATTGATAGCCACACTTTTACCATTTCGCATCTGACAGCACAGTATTTTACAATTATACCCTAAATTACAGGTGTACCATTTAATAATATATTAATTTCTCGTTAAGCTAAGAACATTCGACGTGTTTTATTGGAAATAAACTGTCCAACCTCACGATATGACCTTCATAAATGACCTGTATCTACCTATATATTGCTAAATTGTTCGGTCACGTAATTAGGAAAGGACATGGCGAGAGAATTAATTAGTAGCACACCTGCTACGCTTGAAATCGTTGAATAGCACTCGAATTCACTTTGGGCTGGATCACAAGATTCTTTTGCTTTAGAATGAACGTTAAAAGTTCAGACGTGCAAAACTAACTTTCACGTACCCTTATACAGATAATTTAGTAAATGAATTGAAAAAACGAAAAAGAAATCGCTTCAACGAGAAATGTGTCTCAGTGCTTTTTAATTGGTTTCTTAAAGATGAAATAGGTTTTGAGGTTTTGTTTCGCAATTACTTTGTTTTTATCATACTGCACATTACGAGGAAATAGTTTCGAATGCTTGATTTCTTCGAATGAAAATTTTGAATGAGTAATTCATATTAAAAGTTACATTAAACTGTTTTTAGATTCATCCAAATGAATCAATAATTAAAATGCAATTTAAGACAGGTGTTTCTTATTGTGCTATAAAGCAGTAAATTCAATATTTATCTTCCCAACAAACGTACACTCAGAGAAAAATTTAGTCCAGCGAACTAAAAATACTTTAGTTTGGTTTTTTTGACAAATATAGTATAGCTCAGCTAATATATCTATTTATTAACTTTATTTTAATTATATGAACAATAATTATAACATTATATGAATAATAATCATTGTATTTACTCGTATCCCTGTTAAAAAATTTAGCTGGGGTCCTACATAAGAATTTGGCACCGAAAATCAGCTAGTTTCCTAAGTAGTTCTAGGATTTTGCCTAGTTTCTTAGCTGGGATCCTAGGTTGAATACTTCCTATGTAGGATCCCAGCTAGATTTTTTAACAAGGATATTAAACAGAATTCTAACGTTGTAAAAAAACCAACTAATAATAAGTAAGTTGCAGTTGAATAAATTTTCTATAGTTTAACTATAGTTTTTGACTTGTCCAACTACAAATTTACTTAGCACAACTTATTAAACAATAAATTAATGTTTTTAGTTGAAATTCAGGATATACCTTATGTTGATAAAACTGAATCAATAGCATTATTTCCTCCTCACGCGCATGTAGCATAGTCTGTACGACATTCTTCCGATTCTCATATACGTAAAAGTTCAGAATTGACTGGCACGACAACAGTCGGTAAAGTTGTAATTTATAGTTAAATGTCATTTGTTGTTAAGTGTAAGAATAATTTTCAACAAAACCAGACAAGACTTCGAGAAATATATAAATTATGGATAAACGCTAACAATCTTTTACAAAATTAGGAGTTTTTCTATTAAAAGTTTCTAAAACATAAATTATCAGTTTCGAACCGCTTATCTGGCAACCCTGAGTTTACATCTACGTATAAATATTTCTGGCGTTGGACATAGTAATATTTTTGACAAGTATTTTTGGAATATTCTAGAATATTTCTTGCTATTAGGGATGTTACAATTTGAATGTTTTTAGGGTATACGAAGCAGTAAATTTCATAATCATTCTGTTATACAATACAGAATATTATCAAATTTTATTTATTTCTACGTTTACATGTAATGAAATCTCTAATAATTAAAGCAGATGTACAGATTTTATATTAAATAAATGTAATATACTTAATAGTGTTCATTTTTCTATTATGTTGGTTATAATTTTCTAAATATTATTACAATCGTTCAAATGTAATCGTGAGAATTTACTTTGTGTAACTTACAACTAACTAACTGTAAACGAGGTCTGTTCAAGAAATAACCGAACTTTTTTTATCTTACAAATCATTGGTCCTCGTCTCTACACTAAAATTATATTTGTACTTTCTGCATATTTTTTCGTTAGTTTTAATAAAAGTAAAACTTTTGATTACCTTCTTGCATATACTTGCAATTCAATAAATTTAATCAGACTCTTTATCTCTATTATTGGGAGTAGAAATTAAGTCGATCCATTCTTTTATGGTGAAATTTTACTAAACCAAGTAAATGATCTTGTATTGTCTATAGCTGGCGACTATTTTGTACTTCTTTGACTAATGTCTACCAAAAAACCTTCCTATGAAACCATCAAAATCAGTTGTCACTATGAAATTTTTACTCCCAATATATAACAATTTTGAAAGTCTTTTATATTTTATAATCAATATATTTTTAATTAAAAAACTGTATAATTTACAATAAATTGTGTAAAGGAACTTACAAAATTTATAAAAATATTAATTTTATTGCGAAAATATAAACTAAATTTTATATCAACAATTTACACGAATTTGTACAGAAATAAATGATAAAAATACTGTCTAAAGAAATTTCATGTAACAACTTTCATTTACACTGTTGAAATTACATACGATTTTTCAACCTGAATCCGTAACATATATATATATATATAATTTATACAAATAATTTAAATATTTATAACTGAGAATCGGTATACATTTATACGTCGTTGAAGTAACCACAATTGAATTTCTTAGCATTTGTTAAGCTCTCGAGGCTCAACGGTATACTTATTTTAAATTTCGACCTTCTATTATTGAGAATTTGATGCCATTAACAATGCAGTACTTTCGGCATTAAAATTGTATCATTTCTAGCTTTGAAGAGGTTAATCTTTACTAATAATAAATTTTGTCGTAAAATCTTATGATTTTACTAAAAAAAGATCTTTTGCAAATCTAAAAATTTATCAATTTTAATATCTAAATTATATTAAAATATAAAAGCGATATTTTGTAGCGTCATATAAAGCTTTTTGATCCACTGAAAATTCTATGTTGCTTTATATTATCATAAAAATTATCTTAATTATTACCTCTCCTTCATCGTTTATTTTGGCGCATTAATAAATAATTATGTTCCATTATAAGCTACATTACTTTGCTAACAGCATTTTATGATTTATGATTCCTTATTATAAGAATAAATTTTATTCCCATGAACTTACATTTCCGAGTATTTACATCCTTGCTTAAAATCATTAATATGTTAGCATGGAAATAATTGAATTATTTAATTTCTCTGCAATAGTTAATATCAAAATTTTAATGCAATAAGTTCCGATTTTTATAGTAAAACATTAATACTTTAACAATTTTTCTTACATCAAATATTATAACAGTCTTCTTTGCGGGACGTTTATTATATTTAAGTCAGTTTCGTAACTGCATGATTAAGTGTAGAAGCTTTCGTTACTTCATTTGCATAATTATCATAATCGTTAATTTTAGAAGTAGATGTACTATTATTAAATGCGCTATCAGAGTCCTGACATTTATTTCTATCATCACTATTACTCGTAATATATTTTTCGTCATTTTGGAAGTGTTGCTTCTCAGGCGACGGTATCGCAGAAACTTTAGGCACGTGTCTATTTCTATTTCTCTGTAAACTCATTGTCGTAGGTTTTATTATAATTTTCGGATGTTTCGGTACCGGATTTCTGCAACTAACTTGATCCTGCATCGTAACGTGGTGTGTTTGCTTCGGTAAAGTAGCTGTGGTTACGTTTTTTGGCGTATTGAAATTCACTGAATCAGATGCATTTCTTGCATTATTATTTCTAGAAGATGCAGACGATATGTTACCATGGTTATATTCAAATTTATTTTCCGTTCTCGGAGTAATAACAATTTTAACTGGTTCAGAATGTACATTATGTTGCGACTCATCTTTAATTTGTTTAAAGTTTACTAAATCTATATAATTATTAGTTGCAGGTTTCATATTATTTTTTCTTGGACGTTCCAATTCAACGCTTCGACTAAAACTACTTACATTATTAGACAAATCAAAGTTTTTGTTTAGCGTGTCGCTTGAAATACTTTTTGTAACAACCGAATCTTGCGCGCGTGGCAAAAATGAATTAAATGATCGAGATAGTGGTTCATCGTGGAATTTCTTTCCAACCATATCTATCTCATCTGTATTTGATTCTTTACTGGCAGAATATAAACTGTCCCTTGGATTACATATCGCTATATCTTCAAAACGTTCTTTACCAATTTTACATTCAGCTGAATCAGATTTGACTATTAATGGTCCTATATGAAGATTGGTTACAGCAGTTCCTGAACAGTCTTTATCTTCATTTTCTTCGGGAACAGAAAGGTTCGCAGCTCCAAATAATCGCGGTGGTGGTAGAGGTACAAATTTATGACCATGTGTAGGTAAATCGGGCTTATTAAAAGAAGACGAACAACTTTTAACAGGTAGAGAACGCCTTTTTTGAAGATCCGGAAGGACTTTAGGGTAATTTCTACGTTTTATTGTCTTCAAAGCTTCTTCGTGACTCACCGAACGTTCGACTTCGACATTTGGTTCTTTACTGGTCACGTTAACATCTATGTTATTTCCACCGAACGTTACGAAAGTTGGAGTTACCGAAACTTTTTCATAAATATTTTGTTCGTCATTTAGATTGTCGCTTTTTACTTCCAACATGCGAGCTAAATTTGGCGGCTTAGACTTCGTTTTAGGAGTGACTTTGGCATAAAGGCTGCACGAACTTTCGGAATCAGATTCATATATTCTGGAATTTGATGGATTTGCTTTAATATTTTTATTTGTATTATCCATTGGCAGTGGATCACTCTTTGAATGGTGATGTTCTATCACAACTTGTGTATTAGATTGAACGTAAGGAGATAAAATATGCAAGTAATCTGGATTTTCCTCCGCATTAACTTTCCCAACGTCTTTTACAATTTCTATAGGTACTTGATTTAAAACTGATTCTGTACGTGTTGCCGGCGTAGCGTCAACAGCGACAGATACTTTCGGTAATTTTGTCGTTTTACCCGGTCGAACGACAACTGTAGGACTATCTTCGTATATTGAGTCTTCTATTTTTTTATTTCTATTTTTCATACTTCTTTCTTCTTCGAGTTTTAATTTGGATAGTTTATCTCGATGTTCTTTTTGCAATGTTTCACGCGTTTTCCGTAAAAACCTTGGCGAACACCTACAACAAAATTTGCAATACATGAAATTTAGTTAATAGTACATATTAATAAAATTTACAATTTACATACTTTTGTACGATTTCCTGTTGAATCCATTCTCTTACTTTAATATGCGTATCAATAGTCGAAGTTGAATTATGCCTAGAAGGCTTGGACGGTCGACCAAAATTCGAATTATTATCATAAGCCTTGTCATTTTTAACCACTTCATTTAAATCCGGCTTACTTTCACTTTTATAAGTGATGTCTAGTTGTAGTTCAGAGTGATTTTCCATCTTTGCTCTTCGTTTTAATTCGTCTTTATGATTTGATTTCTTCGGTGGAAAGTCTTGATTCGATTTAACATTTCTCCTCTTAAAATAGAAATATACAAAGGCACTTATATTTACTATCAAAAATATGACTCCGAAACCGATAACCATTGAAATTGCTGATGTGCTTTTAATATTATTGTTTGAATCGGAATTTACTTCGAATAATGTAGTGTTCTTATTTTCATCGTGCATCGTAAAATTGCTAGAAATTTGATTCTTCCATTTATTTTCATCAATTACATTCCCTTGTGCCTGTCCAGGATATTTCGAACCTTCAAAAGCATTCAGATTCATTGTGACGTTATTGAAGCGTGGTCCTAAACCATCTGCAATATCTAAAATGACTGGCCGTGGACCTCGCGAAGGATTAAAAGCAGTATTTTGCGCAGTCGCATCGGTATTTGGATATTTAAATAAATCGGGTATATTTTTATTCCAAAAGTGCATATCCTGATTACGGTAATGCGATCCAATTTCTGGTGGTATAGCTGCAAAGATGAATGTGTATCAGTAAAGAATTTTTTAAGTTGACAGGAATATAATATTCCTGCCCCTTAAAAAGAAAGAAGGGTAATTATTAAATAGAGGACTTCCTCCCTAATCTATACATTTTTTAATGAAATCGATGAAATATCGAAATATTATGGAAGTACCCTGTTCTTGTTAAAACTATGATTAAATTAAAAGTAATGTTTTCTTTGAATAACGACTTACTGAGATTGAAATATGTTTGATCCTCTATATCATATTGCGGCCAATACGTCTCGTATTTGCCCCAATCATTTGGTCCTCCCGTAAAACGAGAATTACTGTTTAAAGAACCAAAATGTCGCGGCTTATTTGGATTTCTGGAAAATGAAATAATTACTATTCCTTAATGTATTTTTAATTTGTATAAATTTGTAATTTTTTAATTTAAAACAACAACACAAAAATTATTATTTTTTCCATCAGTGTATAAAACAAGGTGAATGGATTAAATTTAAAACCAATTAGCAAAGCTCGTATATTTACCCAGTTTCAGCAAAATTGCACCACCAATTCATAATAGCTTCAGAAAACAATATTTCCTGTTTATCATACTGGCCAAAAGATTTTTCTTTGTTCAATGGAATACCTAAAATATATGGCAATTCTTCTCCGTAAACAGATTGTTGTAATTTTCCCTGTAAATGACAAACAAAGTATACCAAATAATTCTTTCACTTTTACATTGCATTTCCTGGTTTTAATTTTTATTTCCAAGTACAAATAAAGGATCGAAAGAATGTAAATAGAAAAGTTCGTTTTTTTGTGCTTTATAATTTAAATATCACGTAGTAATATTTTTACTTACATCTGTATAATCCTTAATAAGTTGTCCATATGTAAACACATACATGTAACTATTTAGGTTCATTCGAGCATGCAAATTAGCAGTTAATATTAAAGGTGCAACTGTACTGCTGTCGGAAATAACTTCAAGAACCATATTACGATTTTTCTTCGCATAATCATCATTGTAATTGTTTGAATAATCACCGTAATGATCAAGAACTTTGGATAAAATTGTTTCCGGTTCTAATTCGTGAGTGGCCTGACAATAAAAATAACATGTTAACAATATAAACATATTTGTACAGAAATTAATTAAAAATTAAATAAACGTATTCAAAAAATAATGTAAATGTCCGTCATAGTTGGTGTACCTGTATATGATCGTACAAAATTTGATCCCGCTGTTCATCAAGTAAACCAAGAAGTGAAACCAAAGGTAAAATATGGAATTTTTCCAATTCCGTGACACCATAGAGTAAATCGTATCTATGTAAGAAGTTAATTTAAATATATAGAAATGTTTATAGAAAATTATATAGGCAATAACAAAATTTATATAAAAGTTATACAAACAATTAATAATGAAAAAAGAAAATTAAAAAAGAGACTCATCATTTATCAGATTCATATAATTTGAAGTAGTTTATAATTAAAACACGAAAATGAAACCATTAATTATGAAATGATTGAAATAACTCCAAACGACGTTAACAATCAATACTTTAAATTAAATATTCCATAAATTGTTTACTTTTGTAAATAAACAGTTTATGGTATATTGCATTGAAATTATGTTTCGTTCTATGAATATTTAATGCTTCGAGTACTTTATAAAATGAATATTCGATAACCTGTGTGTTCATAAAGCGGCCGTCTGATGAATTATTTATTCTCTAGTTACAACTTTTACGTTACAACCTTTTTTGATACATTAAATCAATAGAAAGGAACAGAATAAATGTTATATTACTTCAAAATCTTGCCACTATATTTAAGTCAACAACAATCTTCATAAAGAAAATCAATTATTGGCCATTGCGTTACTGATCCAGCATACAATGTCTTATTTTTTTTTTTTTTAACCGAGCTAAATTATCAGCTATACCTTCTCCCACGACGTTACAGACAGTAGCTGTAGCCAGACACGCTATATCCAAAATCAAGTGTAGATAACTTTTCATATAATATTTATACAGTATGTAAGTGTCCGAAAGAAAATATTGAAATGATTAATTTTACCTTCCAAAATTTTGAGAATTTTCCATTAAACGTATAGGTTTGTCTGGAATAACAACTGTATCTACAAGAGTTGCAAAGGCAGGAACGTACTTTGGTTTATGAATTTTCACATTAAGAAGTTCTTGAATGTCTCTGTCACGTAGACATTGAGCTAATTTATCATCTGAAGTTGTAGGGCAATTCAAAGCATGGGCTACCTGAATTTAACGAAACTCCGCAAATATTAAATTGTTAATAATTTACAATTAATAAATTAAATGAATAAATTCAGTATCTAAAATTTTATAAAGAAACACTTAATAGTAATTATAATAATATTATTAAAATATTAAAACAATCAATAGTACCAATTTTAACTAAGATTGGCCAAAACTAGAAACTGGGAAGATTTCCAAAAACAGTTAAAATTTCATTTATAATACCTGTTTTGTTATTTGTAAGGGTGCCTTCGCAATTGCGTCTGGATTTAAAGCAGAACCGGACATAAATATTGCCCGTTTGAATAAATCTGTAACAAAATACGCAATGAATATAATTTGTTGCCTTATATGCAATTAAATTTGTAATAGAGTTATTTCATGAATAATTTTACACTTTTAAAACAATCTTCTAAAATTAAAACATTAATATAAAATAAAACGATTTTCTGTTCTGATTCTGAAGAAATACTTAAGAAATTTACCTTGTTTATTTGCAATTGGACTAATTAATAATAAATTTGCAAAAACAGCACCAGTTCCATGTCCCATAATTGTAACAGTGGAAGGATCCCCTCCAAATTCTAAAATATTATCTCGAATCCAAACTAAAGCTGCTATTTGATCGAGTAAACCGAAATTACTCGAAGTGTCATCTTTTATACCTGGTCTTAGAAATCCTAAGTTCAAATAAAAAACATAAAACTAATATATCAGACATTAGTATGAATTTACACTAAGAACATGTCAAAGTGATTTTAGTATTTTATTTTTTTTTTAGTTTTAACTTTGCATTGATTACAAATATGTTTTTACTAAATATCACTTCTTGTACACGTATACATTTTCTCAGTGATTCTGCATCGTGATCTTGTCGTTAAATTATACAATACCTCTAAATTTTACTTACCAACTATACCAAGACGAAAATTAATGGTAATAAATACAATATTTCCATATGCTGCTAAAATCGTACCATCATATGGATTTCCACTATTCCATTCGTAGCTTTCGCCATGAATAAAAACTATTACAGGACGCTTCTTCTCATGTTTTTCTCCTGTAATCAAAACAATGAATTTATTTTTTCTTAATTTTCAAATTTTATATTCTGAGGAAAGGTCCCTGTTAAGCAAATTATATCCCAGGGATATTATATGAATATTATTTAATATTATTAATATTAAATATTAAATAATAACCCAGTAATGTACTATGAATATTATATGTCTGCTTAGAATAAAATCACTGGGATATTAATTTCAATATCTCAGGAATGTTATTTAAATGTTTAATAACTAATACTATTTTGTAAATAAAATTATTGATTTCAATTTACATTTGAATAATTCGTGACATCTACACTGTTGTATGGAAACTATAATGATAGAATCTACGTTTCTGTCACTAGATGACTCTAAGCTGCATGAAAACTTATCATACACTATATAAATTTATTTTTAATATTAAATATTATACTCCTTGTGAGTGAAATTTATGTTTTTGTCAGTATATTATAATTTTATCTATAATCTAATCTGCTTTTGTGGTTTACTTGTACAATATTTTTTTGAAAAAAAGAAACTAACGAAACTAGTTTTAAAAAAAATTTGAAATTTGAAATAAAAATAACACTTGTTAATTCCATTAACTGTCAATTTTATAAAATCCTACTTAATTTATTATTAAAGCAATTTACATTAAATTTGAAATATCTTTTAAATTGTATCTTCCACCAGTTTTAGAAACTCAGCAGTCGATATTTTATCGACGTATACCGACAGAATCGAATGAATACCGCCTTAACTACGTTTTATTCACTGTTCATAATAAATTCATATCGATTTTCCATAAAATGAATTTTGTTCTTTTCTGACATCTGATGATAAATGAGTGCATTAAAACCGACGTTAAAAATGTTACATAAAAATATATGTATGATAAGTTAAATTAATTGCAATATCAATGTTTCATTAAAAAATAAATATTAAATGAGATAATCTTTTATATTATTTCAGCATTTTTCAGCAAACTTTTTCCACAAGGGCAGTTACTTGCCAAGTAATAACGATTCCTGAAATAATTTTACATCTGTATTGTTATAAAATATAGTAATTTTTGTGATAACTTTTGTTTGTCATATTCAAATAACTAAATAATTAAATGTACAAATAAATAAATTGAATCTATCGTGATAGCATACGAATTTATTAACAGATCAAATTAATACCGTTCATATGAGTTCACTGTAATGAAAAAAACACAAAACATTTTTATCATTTTATTGAGTTAATTCCAACTATTCGTTGGAATTATTTCAGTTAAAATTTAGATTATTTTTAATTGCTTTTTTATTAATTCGATTGTTAATATTATTATTTTTACTTGTTATCAATTGATTGATTATTTAAAAGCCACCAGCCATATCGTCTACAAATATGCAGCTATATAAAATCACATTAATAAACAACCCAAAACTAGAAGTAAATATCACTTAAACAAAAAAGAATGATATATTTTATTACAAATAAACGTAAATTCACCTTCAACTTGATGGGGAGTGTAAATATTTAAATATAAACAGTCTTCGCTTTGATTCTGTAAATACGGCAATATTCTCTGTAGATGCTCATATCGAGCTGACTTAATTTCCTCAGAATTGGGTAAAACTTGCGGGCATACTGGTGCAAATTTCTGAAATTGTCGCACGCCTCGCCACGATTTTGGAGATTGCGGTGGTGAGAAACGAAGAAGTCCTACCGGTGGTTCTGCGTAAGGAACTCCTAAAACATTGCACAAAGTATATATAATTGAAGTTTTCGCGTGAACTAATGAAAATTTCTATGAAATTGTTGTGCAATAGTTACAAAATGTTTACAGTTTTTATTTTATATAAATAAACTATTATTATAATAAAATAATCATTTAAGTGATATATTCACCTAGAAAAACGTCGACGAGTTGAAGGTCATGAAAGGTTTGCGGCCGCATAACTACACCTTTAAGTCGACCTTGCTTTGTACGGATCTCTTTAGTGGCATGTTGATCTTGTCGTTGTTCATATCTAGGAAAGCTACCGTATTGACTTCGACCGCCATAAAGGTTTCGTTGAAGGGACGATATTTGAGTACAAGTAAACAGTAAAATGCCTATTTTTAACAGCCACATTTCGAAATACTTGTCCGCTTATTTATTGATCATCACAACTGAAAATTATTTTGGACATATTAGCAATAAATTTTACTAAAGTCTTATTTAAGCGAGGTGAGAAAATTTTTAGGATTGACGATACACTGAAAAATATTCATTACTAATACCTACTGTACCCTAATAAAACAATTCATATATGGAGGCATATGTTTTTCTTTAATCCATATATGGTCCATATATGAATCATATATGTTTCATTTTTACTATGGTGTCTTATAATACCTCGTTGATATTCCCTGGAATACGACATAGTATTTGAAAAAAATATATTAGATAATACGAGACCAAGGAATAGAACTCGTTACCCCAGTCACCAATCGAAACAAAGGTTTACGTCATACAAATATCCGTGACTTGAAAAATTTAGGCCACGTTCCTCTCACAATCACACAAATATTTGCCAAAGACCAATATTTTCGCAGACACCAGCGTAGAGTAATGGTAAAGCATATGTGGATTTAGTTTTTTACGTAATTTAACGTTTTCTAAATCAATATTATTACAAAATTAATTTTAACGCCATAATTCATAAGTATTTGCTGAATTTTTTCATAAATAATAATGCAAATTATAATCTGAAACTTTGTTAAGTGGTCGACATATAAGTCTGCTCATTGAACCCCAGTAAAAATGAAACATATATGGTCCATATATGTTTTAACAATTTCATATATGGACATATATGTTCTTCCTTAATCCATAAATGCAATATACTTGCCAGAAATATTTACGATTAATTTGTCTTTATTTAGAAAAGTACATAAACTTATTATAATCATAGGATTATTTAGAGATAACAATTAAATAGCTGTCGTAAACTGAAGTCATGTTTACGAGGAGTGTAAATGCGCAGAGGTATATGTATAATTAAAAAAGAATACACATTTTTCTAGTGTACGCTCGATAAAAAATACACGTGAAATTTAAGACAGTGGTGTAATGAAAAACACGGAAATTTTTTATTGTAATTTATAGAAATGTCTCAACTCTCAGAGATAAGGCACAAGTAATGTGTTAGAATATAAAATAAATAATTCAGATTCATTTTAAAAGTTTTGAAAAATATTGTATTTTTTATTGAATGTGAATATTTCTATCTATTTTAAATAGTTTTCTTTTTCTATGCAATACCATTGGATCTTGATAAAACTTTTCTTGTTCATGAAAATCTTTTGTATCTTGAAAAAATTAAGAGAAATGGGTCGAATTTCAAGTACAAGTTCAGAGTAGATATCTTTAGTTCTTTATATGCTTGAAAACAAAAGGTGTTTTTTTTTATTTTGTTATGGCATGTAGAGTCAATTCGTAGGATTAAGAATAGGAACGCTACGAATCGTCTCATCTGCGTCCCCTACGATTCCAAAAATATCGGGATGCACAGTACTTCGCATTCCAACTTGCTTCTGATAATGAATAAATAAATCATCTCCACGACAAAATAGAAAAAAATAAAAGCTTAAGTGCATTGTTTTTTTAATTTCTTGTCAGTAAATGTCAAACCTTAATTAAAATGAAATTTAATTTCAAATTTCTTTCAAATAACTCATTTTTTCAAATGCAATTCTTTAGTAATTTCTTTAGTTTTGTACACACTTCATTTTCAATACAAGAGGAATTACACACAGTTAAATTTACTTATAATCCCTGGTAGAAATAATTGTCTAAAAATCGTTGGAAAAGATCTGAAAAGCTCTGACAAAGTATGAAAAGTTCCAATTTTAACAGCTTTTCAGAGATATCCAGGATTTTTCAATCTTCTTCAGACTTCATTTCCATAGGGGATAAATTATATTAACTTCTGATTTATTAATATAAAGCTTTATATAATGAAAGAACATTTTGATTCCTCAGAATTTCATTAGAATACACAAGTGACACGTATACAAAAATAATGTCAAATAATACATTCTTTACTTACCAATATTATTATTTTTATTTTATTATTTTAATAAAACAAAATCAATATATATAATTATAACGTCTGTTAATTTAATGTAATTCTCTATAATAGATTTTGAAAATAAGAAATAAAAAGTTGAAACGTTAATCCATACATAACTGTATTTATTTTGTCTGTTGTCCAGAAATAACGGTCGAACAAAAAAGTGAAAAAAAAAACAAACTTTAAACTTCACAGGAATCACTGATTTTTTAAAAACATTTCAAACATAAAACCAAAAGTTTGTTTTTAATTTCTCTCATATTTATAAATATAATTAAAAATACCTAATTTTTATTGCATAAAACATTCGTTATTATTATAAATTTAACAAGGTAACTTACCAAAGAGTCAGCGTTGATAGCTAATGAAAACAAAAGTCACTTCAGTATCATCACTGTTTGCACGAAGGACAATTCACATGATGAACACTGAGCATTACTGTCAATTGTTAATATATAAGTTTCGACGATTCTGGTATCACACATTTTCATACAAATTCAATTGGAATACATCACAGTTGATGGAGTACCGATATTAATAGTCAGTACAGTGTAGGGTGAACGTACGTTTCCACAAGTTTAAGACGCACTAAGTTTCTGAAACTAAAAATAAAACTCGTGTTGGTGCGTTGAGTAGACTTTCCGCTTACTTGGAAATAATTTTTTAAATGTCAAATCACATCTGTTCTCCTTAAATTAATCCCCTCACACCCCAAAAAATTGTTATCATTTAATTGAATAATATAAATTTTTATTTCTCTGTGTTTATAAATTAATAAATTAATTAAGAACATATATGCACGCAAAATAGTGTTTATATTTTTATCAAAATTTAATCGTTACACAATCAGCCTAATTAGTTTTCATAATAACCAAAATAATAATACTTTAAAATTGAAATAATTTAACATTGAAAAAACAAAAGTTATATATTTTAATATATAGTTAGAATATTTGATAAAATTTAAAATTATGTAATTTTAAATATTCACTTTCATTGGTAAACTGATTCACTGCAATTTAAGTAATAAACTTAATTGATTGTCACACTTGTAATGTTATCACGTATTTGATTAGAAAATATTTCTAGGAAAACAAAAATATTATAAACAGCATTTGATTGCACTGGTATGAATTGTAATTTGCTTTATTAACAATTAAATGCACGAATAATACGTAAAATACAGCATCGGAACTGTCTTATAAAGCACTTTGTATATAACTGCTTCACTTGTAAGATCAAAAATCTAAATTTATCGCGGAACGTCAGAAATACGCAGGCGCCTCGCAGCCTTCAAAGCAATATGGAAACAAATGTTTGTGAAACTAAAACTAAAACTTAAGATAGTAATTTTTCAATTGTTTGAACTATGCAACCAGTTTACTGGTAATGTCAGTAATTTTCATTAAACTTTTCACTCCCTGTGGTATATTGTCAAAAAATATAACATGAAATAATGTTTTATATGAAACATATGTAATGTTATTTTATGAATAATTAAATATCCCTAAAAGCATGAAATATTCCAAAATATTCCCAAATTATTTGTTAACAATATTCCTGTGAAATATTTATGGTACATTTCTGGAATATTAAAAAAAACATATATGAAATGTTTAATTTATTTACCGCAATTACTAAGAATTCAACAATGTAAGGTGCTTTTATATAATTCTTACATTAAAAAAATAAGTATTCTAATATAAAAGTAAATATTCTCGCATCTCATTGAAGTGCTTGAAACTTGACTTCGAAGTTGCCATCTTGAGTGGCGCTTCAACAGTTAAAAGGAAAAGTTTAATTAGCTTCTAAATCTTTATCGTTAATCATAATTTCTTACAGTTTCAAGCATTTTTATGTTTAAGGTTACATATAATTTGTTTTATATAAAATATAAGTTCAAATACACTAATAAAATTCTGCAGACAATAAGATAGCTAAACAAAAGTATTGTTTCATACATTCCTAAAGGTTACAAAAATTATACAAACTAAGCAATTCATTAAAACTTTCAATTGCTTCAAAAGTTTATTTTCATAATTTCAGTATATCGAAGAATAACATTTTTGTTAATTGCAATCCTTGTGGAAAAAAAGTGCTGAAAAATGTTGAATCCATTATTAATACTTGATCATTCAAATGATAATCTGTTACAAATTTATTCTTCCCCTTGAAAATATTTGTTCCCTTTACAAAGCTTCCACACGCTAACCTTTCAGAATAAATCAACTATTGTCCTGTACTAACCTCATTAATTGCTCTTCCATACGTATGTTTACTCTTTGAATCTCACTTTTCTCTTCCTGCTCATTCTATAATCCTTCATTCTTGTCCCATTCTCGAACTAACGATTATCGCCCTCCCCATCTCTCCAAATCCTTCACTTATGCATTCAAAAACTGCTCACTCCATTTTTTACTCCATTCACTTTTTTCAACATTCTGTCACTTTTTTTGTATCACTCATATCACTCATGATCATTTGCACTGATTATATTCTTCTATCATTACTTCCTCCTTTTGACTTTATCAGTTCCCCTACAGAAAATCATTTCTCCACAATTCTCCCATCATTTTCTTTCCACTGCCTTTCTATTCAACATTGGTTATCATTCTTATTCTAATAATAATTTCTAAAGTTTCATTTTAAACAAACAAAATGTTATTTAAATGAGGGTACAATTGCAATATAAAGTGTAAGAGAATTTATATATATTTCTATGCAATTTTTTTGTTGCTTGCATAATAAATAAGAACGTGTATAATTCCGTTAATTGAGCGTGGTGTAAAAAGAAATATTTTGACGTGCTGGACGGAAATAATGGATGAAACATTATAACGTATACTATGAAAGGTGTGAAGGTACTGCAACATTATTAAAACATTTTTCACTTTGTAAGGCTGCTCAATGTAGAATAATTTCTTACAAACTTCACCCTCGATGTAAAATAATTAATCACTTAAAAATTGAAATTAGTATACTGCGAAACATTAATTTTTTTAACATTTTGTTTGAGTAAGTATTTACATATGAAATAGTTATTTTGAAAACGTTCCTGACCAATATGGCCCTGTCCCCAATGTTGTTAGTTCAGTTAGATTTTGAAAAAATAGATCGCGGGGGCACAGCCTGTTTGAATTCTGGTCGAATTACATAACAAATGGACAAATATGAAATTTAATCATCGTTTAATCAATCAAATTAAACTATAACTATACTGTTGTTTTATATATTAAATTAACAAGATTTTTAAGAAAATATATATAATATTTATATATGAAAATGAGTCATTCAAAGAAATTCGTTTCATTTACTAGTTTCCCTATCAATATAAAAATTGCATTCGAAATTTTTAACTCGCATTACATCTTCATCATCAAACCTATAACATGACATAAAAAAACCGAAAAAAGAACTATTAACACATTATGAAAAATATTCTTATTCATAATTATAAACACTCGACATACTGTTTGTCACGGACAAACGGACCCTCTTATTTCGGCTTACAATAAGGACATTCTTATTAAATAAAAGCTACACGAGTGCAATCAATTATGAGAGCACGGCATTAACTGGACAAGGGGGGGGGGCGGGGGGGAAACAACGATAACCTTTAATATTTGTCCGGCGTTAAAATCATCATCGCAAATCGATGAACCCGGACACGAACCATTTTTAGTAGCGACACAATGCGAATAGTCGGCCAAACCGCACACGCTCTGCCGTATCGACCGGGCTTCGCCGAAACTTCCGCCCTTACGCGTAATCGCAGCTACCAATTCTGACCCAGAGCGAGGGCATGCGCACCGCATCGAATTTCAGTACCCCGCGAGGCCAGTTTGTCGGAGGTCGAAGCCACGATAACGTCACAACAGGCGTAAATGATATTGAACAGTTTCCGCCGGGTAACCCCTTAAACCATAAAAACCCCCCGTCCCATTCGACTGCTACCGTTCCAAAAAGGGTTCCGCGGTCCAAAACGTCTCGCCACCGTTGGCTCGGCCATGTCGCCAGGAGTGGTTTCGCGCGTTGCGTAGGCCACGCTAAAAATTGTGCCGAATCGAGCTGTGACCCAGCGTATCCCAAGCAATACCCCAACAGTGCAGTTCTGGTGATTTGTCTTGTGGTCTCATTTTGTGCGCCGACACCCCCCCCCCTCATTCCCACCTTTCACCGACTCCCATATAATTTCCTGGCCTTTTGGAGTGTGCAACCATTTCCATAAATTACGAATGCTCGCCAATTTATCCCGACTTCGAGCGGACGAAGGATGGCGGGCAATATAAAATGATTAATACCCCGGTGGTCCTTCGCGAAAAACCCAACAAAGGGTCACCAATGGCCCCGAGCGTGCCCTTAACTTCGATAATATCAATCTGCGACGAAACCCGATAAATTTCCCCCGTTACACACGACCCGATCGGTCGCGTAAAAACTAATTAATATTGAAATTACGGGGCGGTGCGTTGATGGTGCTCGAAATATTGATTTATGAAAGTATAAAATGAAGAGTGTTCCCCATCGGCGGACGGTGCTTCACCGATTCATCGGGTACTACCCGATGGTCGACCACGATTGTCTCGGATAAATGGCGCGATCGGGGGTAAAAGCTGTCGCGATAACGGCCAATTAACCGCCGGCGTGGCTGCCCTTTAACATTGATTTTTCTTTTTCAACGACAAAAATATCGTCGCACCTTCAAACCTCCCCCCCTCCCAAGTGTAACCCCCCAGCGCCAATGTCAACGGACCACCTGGAGCAAGAGTGACCGTTGCGTCAATTAAATCCGGACTCGTCGAATTTCCCCGTTGGGATGCGGCGAGCTTAACAATGATGTGATTCCCATCGTCGACCCGGGTCACCGAACCCGCCCTACCACCCCCCACCCCCCTCTGCCAGTGTACGGGGGGTTTCGCCGTGTTGGATCACCGCGTAATTCAGGATTAAAAAAAGATTGAGCAAAGAAAGTTAACCATGGGACAGTACGGCGTGATCGCGAATTGGAGGAAAGTTGAGCGCGACGGTTGGGCCGTGGCGGCGAGAACCGCCGATGGGAAAAGCGTCGGGAAGGACGACGGTCGCGGCGTGGACGCGTGAGGGGGACAAGTATGAACGAATGGACGGCGCGACGCGGAGAACAGTGACGAGATTGGCGCGAATCAAGATGACGGCCCTGCCGCCGATTGCGCTCATCCTGCTCGTCCTCGCGGTCCCGGCTTACGCGGAACTGACGTCGCGTATCGTGCGCACCAAGTACGGCGAACTGTCCGGAATTATCGTGACCTTGGGCCGCAATTTGGAGAGCGTCGAGGTGTTCCGGGGGATACCCTACGCGTCGCCGCCGATTGGCTCGCTGAGATTTATGCCGCCCGTGAGCGGCGCGCTCTGGCACGGCATTAAGAAGGCCGACAAATTTGGCCCGGTCTGCCCGCAGAAGTTTCCACTGTTGAACGAGAAGATGCCCACCGGTCGGATGGATTACTTGAAGCGACTGCTGCCGTACTTGCGGAACCAGAGCGAGGATTGCCTGTACTTGAATATCTACGCTCCCGTTCAAGGTAAATTTGTTTTTTTTTTGTTTTTTTTTCGGTGAGAATTCATTCTGGGAAGGCTTGGTAAGAAATGGGAAGTGTCCGTTATTGCGGGTACCCCATGTGGAATATAAGAAATGGCCCAATACTGGCCCAAGATTGACAACCGTTGGCTTACCATCGGCTGAGAATGGTCGGTTGATAATCGGTATGAAATACCATTATCATACGGTTGGATAACTGGCCAATGTATGGCCCAGTATTGGCTACCAACCGTCGGCTGAACAATTGGCTCATGAGTGGCCCAGTATTGGCTACCAATCGCTGTGTCAACAAAATAAATTCAATTAACCCTTAAGATTTTCCTCATAGATTAAATTTATCAATTACGAATTTTTACCCTTTTTTGAATTTTTCAAAATTAAAATGCTAATTTGCTTATTTAGCAACTCTAATAAATATTTAACAGGTTGAAAATAACGTTAAATTATTCCAATGAATCAGAATAAACACATGAATAATTTATTTCAATGTATAATATTTAATTGCGACATGAAAATTGATAAAATACTGAAAATGGTATATGTATCATGTATGATACACCAGGGGCTTAAGGGTTAAAGTTGATTTTGTATCAAATATAAAGCAAAATGTATACTGACGACTGTTAATCATAATTTGCTACACTAAAACAAATACTGTAAAAAAATATCATTAAAAATGATGGATATAAGTTAATTACTAAAACTTGTTTTAATTTAACTTTGTAACATACAATTTGGAGTGATAAAATGAATTCATATTTTGAACTAATCATGAAATAATAGTCGTCCCAAAATTGGAACACGATTGGTTCTGATGATTGTATATTATATCAGTCGACGGAAATATATCTCTTGGGCCAACCATGGCCCAATGGTTACCCAACGGTAATCATTGACCGTTGAATTTTCTACATTGGTACAAATGATATCGTATATTTAATAAGAGATTGACATTCCGAATAACTTTGTATACTGAGAGTATACAATTTTTATTCTACTTTTTGAAGCATTATCAAAAATTCAGCATTTACCATTCCCCTTGAAAATTTTGCAATGGTAATTAATAATAACGATGTAATATTAAATCTTATTGTGGTTACATTGTCAGAAATGTATGACGAGTTATCCCATAGATATTACAGAATATTGCACCGTCATTCTAATACATGACTTGCTCTATAACTTCTCATATTTCACAACAACATAAAGGAACGAGCAGTTACTTTTTCGCCTAATAATATACATCATATATTTGAAACATATTTTTATATACAATTTTTAATAACATACCATATATTTTTTTTTGCAAATGTTACAAAATATTCTATTTCACATGACAATTATTAACACACCAATTGATATTAATATTAGTTATTAATCATTAACAATAATTTTTCTCTGAAATTAAAATCTAATCTGTTACCTTAATTAGGCAATAGATTAGTGACACTGATGAGTGGCGACATCAAATGGACAAAACATAAAATAAAGTGTTTGTCAAAATTTAAAATTCAGTTTATTAATATTTGTAATCCCTGATTTCTTAATTTTTAATATTCTTTTCTCTCCGTGTACTCATTTCTTACTCATATAAATTATATTTGTTGAATAACATATTATATCTTATATAACATAAAAGACATATTTGTAAGGATACAATAAATAATAATCATAAAATAGTTGTTCTGAATCAAATTAATGTTGATAAAATCGGAATGTCGAATACAGCAGATAAGTGCTGTAACAATTTACTCCCCATTACAAAATCAGTACACGAATTCCACGAAAGAAGATTCGGGAGCGAGGGGACCCCGACCAATAAGTGAAATCAATACGACAGAATAGAGGAGATTGACCAAGTCAATCACACTCTAAAAACAAGTGTCTTGAAATAAAAAAAAAAAGAAATATCAGTTCCATAACTTTGTATTTTTACGCGTTTCAACTTTAAATGTCTTATTTTGTTTTAAACCAGATCACGCGTATGTTTAACATGTTAAAATGGAATTTAAGTACACTGAGAGAAAAACATAACAATTTTTAATAAAAAAAATTTTTATTAACTTTTTACAACTTTGTGTTTTATAGCTTAATAATGCACATAATATATTTGAAACATTATTTTATATAAAATATTAATAACATTCAATATTTTGTTGCATTTGTTGTAAAATGTATAAAATAAAATATAAAATTTTCTAATTTGGCATCATACTTGCGGGATGAAAACATTTATTTCTCAGTTCAATAAAATAAGTAAAATGTAATGATTACATTGGAAAGAATGTTAGTATAAAAATTATTATATTATATCTAAAAATGAGGGCAAGCAAACTGTTTTATAATTGGTTTATTACAAACTATCCCCTACTAAAAATGAAACATGTATGGTCCATACATGATTCATACATATTTTAACAATTTCATATAAAGAAAAAGAAATTAATTTCCATATAATGAAAATATTAAATACATACATGGCTAAAATATTATATCAATTATTGTCATATATCGACCATATGGCAATATATGGATTAAGGAAAAACATATATGTCCACGTATGAATTTCTTATTTCCTTATATGAAATTGTTAAAACACATATGGACCGTTTCATTTTTACTAAGGTAGATTAAATTAACCAACAAAATTTTTTATTCAACGACATTATATAAGTGAGAAATGAATATATTTTATCACTCGAAATAACGTGTGTTTACGAGAACTTGAAATGGACTCGTTTCTTAAATTATAATATTATTTTTTCTCTATGCAGATATAGTTCATTCTATCGTTAAAATTAATGGGCGTTGCATATGCTTATAATAATTACCTCGCATTAACTTGGCGAGAAATAAATTACAGTCAGCAATGATATTTAATGCGCGTAAAATTTTTTTTTAAAAGCACGTTTTCGTAGTCAATGGCAGCGATCAATCAGACTGGCAGTCGAGGGAGTGATTAGTTAAAATCACAGGGTCATAATGTCAATGGACCTCAAGCTCTATTAGATGGTTATTCCTAACACAATTATACCTAATGGTGCATTTTCCAATGACACACAGACCAATTAGGTATTTCAATGACAAAATGATTCCGCCGAAGGTGGATGGAAAATTTTCAAGATTTACATCTTGGGAAACACTGTCACGTATGCGTCATCCATTGCAACCTAGAGTTTTGCCCATGATTGGCAAACGCATGAATAGGTGCAGAAAAATCTACATATCTTTATTCGCTTAGGGCAATCAACGTGAATAAACGTCATCTTCAGATCCGCAATTCCGCTGGAGATATCCAATTTTGCTGTTTGACTGAGTTTCTTCGATTCCATATTCGATTACTTAATTTTATATTTTCTCCTTTATTATTATTGATCACCGTAACGTTTCTTGCGCAGTCCAAAATTAGAATTTCTTTCGTTCCAGTAAATGAACGGAATAATTTAATTGACAACGGAATTTTTTATTAACATTATTTAAATATTCTTTCAATGTACCCCAATAGGGTACATAGGTCCATATATGTATTATCATATTCATAAAAGGAAATAGAAAATTCCTAATCCATATATGGTCATATATAGTCGATATATGTCAATAATTGATTTCCATATAAGGAAATTATTAAAAGCATATATGGATAGAATATTATATCATTTATTGCCATATATCGACCATATATGTCCATATATTTATTTGTTATTTCCTTATATGAAATTGTTAAAACATATGTAGACCATATATCATACATATACATATGTATGATATAGCTTAATTTTTGTATAATCCTCATTCCTTATTTGCCTCTAAAATAGCTATAATTCATTTCCAAGAACCACGACGAATAAAACCCCTATATATATATATATCACAATGGTAATTTTTATAAGAGAATATTTAGAGAGAAACAACCTTACAATCGTATGCATTCTTATTCTAAAACTTGGCATTTCACTAGAAAAACAAGTGTCTTTTGAAAAGACGTTTCTACATAAAGCATATGAATAGTATATTAATATAAGACGCGTTTGTATGTATATTGTAGTATGGTATGTTTTACGGAAAAGACAGCATTACATTTGTGAATGTCTTTATAAAGGACCTTGTGTTTGAACAATTTTTTTTTCTTCACTGAGAGAAATTGGTTAGTAGTTGCTACTATATTTTGTAATAATTCCGGAATATCTGTATGCATTTATAGTATTATAACATTAAGTAGTAATTTGAAAAAATAAGACAAAAAAATGTGACCAAAGAATGAAAATCGTTACCTTACATTGAGAAAAAATTTATGATAAAAATTACTATACCTTTTGAGGTTGAAGGAATATCGTCTATGATGTTTATACAATTACTATACCAGCATAATAATATTTTTTATATGACCTTGTAAAGTTGTCACGAGTCATGGTAATTATTACCATACGGAATATAAAATTTTACTATGGTAAAATATATCTAAAATTACATATTTGTTAAAACTAAATACATCGAAATATAGGAACCAAATTATATCTAAACAGACCTGGAAAATGAGCATGTATGATCAAATAGGATTAATTTCCTGTGTCTCAGTAGACCTGAGCAAATCTGAATATGTTAAACCAGACGTTGAAAATTGATCAAGTCTGACAATTCGTGCCCATTTTCCAGGTCTTTTCAAACATAATTATCATTGTGTTTTAATCACAACTATATTATCATTATGTAAACTATGATTTTATAAATTAATATTCAAATAATATAAATTATATGCAAACTAAACTTAATTTACTTCAGAATTAATAAAAAATAATGAAATTTAAAATTGTTCTAAGAGTGGAAAAATGATCGAAATTGATTTACATTTACCCAAGAAAATTCTCTATAATCTGAAATCCTATAATATCTGATATATAATACAAATCTAATCTAACCAATACTGGTAACTTTGGCAACAGTCTTGTACCAGTGCTGGGCATGTAGCACATATCCTGCTGGATCCATATAAATTTATTACTATAAGTAAATGGAATTTGATCAAAGCTTAATATGTATAACTAAAATATTTAAAAAATTTATAATAATATTAAACTAAATCTATGAGTACAATGGCATATTATCCGTCGGCTATTTTAATTTAACTTTTATTTAATTGTATAGAGGATAAGTGAAGGAACAAAAAGTTCAGGTATTTAATGAACGCACTGCACGGTAATGAGTGTTACATTTAACAGGGAATTTCGAACAATGAAGTTTTTAAGAACGTATAAGTGTACTTAAAAAATTACCACCTGAAAATTACACCGGCAAAATAATGGGATACAATGTAGAAATCAATACCAAAGATAATTGTAAACAAAATTAAAATTGTACACTTTTTTTAACAAAATATATAACAGGAAAAAAAATGAAAATTGTTGCGTGTAAAATGAAAATGAATTTTACTCCATTATAGGTAACGAAATTATACTTGACAAAAGCAATTTTTCGTGAAAAAAGTTAATGTTTGTGTAAAATGTGAATTGTTGGGTGTCCAAATCTTTGAAGAAAAACAACGCGAGACGGAAAGTGACTAATCCGATTAAAAATTCTGACAAAAGAATTTGCGTTTAGATGAGGAATTTAACACTATACTTCAATGCATATAATAGGGCATAAATTTCATTGTTCCCTAGTAAAAATGAAAAATATATGATCCATGTATGTTTTAATAATTTCGTATCAGGAAATAAATGAATTTTATGTGGACATATATGTTCTTTTTTAATTCATATATGGCCGTATATGGGCGTATATGGTTGCTATGTGGTAATAATTGCTTTCAATATAAGGGAATTATTGAAAGCATATATGGATATAATATTATATATAATAAAATACTTTACTTCAATATTTCCTTCGAATTTTTTTATTGGAAAAAATAAGATCACTGATAGTTCAATTTTTAATAGTAAAATTAAAACTTTGATTGACTAATTTCCAGTAACATAAGTTTTAATTGGAGCTGCACCACATGTGGAGTACACTTCTGTGCAAGTTAAATATTTACTTAAACCACTAAGAAGTTCCGAATGGATAGATACATTAATCCTGGTTAATATTCGTTGGTGTTTTAAGTAAACATCTCTATGCACACGGTATAAATATTTATAACTCATCATGATTGATATTTTTTAGTACATAGGTATTAATTTTTTTTTTTTTTTATTAAATTATATATTAAATATGTATATTGAATTTAATGTGTTTTATATTAAATTATAAAATATTCTTTCATAAAACCATTAAAAAATTTTATTTTGATCTATAGAAATATAGTTTAATAGTTTATTCTACAAATCTGATGGTGGTATCCAAAAAAACATGATTTATATTTTAATTAACCCGCCAATTCAATTATTTTATTTATTTAATACTTAAAGTATCACGCAAATACTTATACTCGAAAGTTAAAATCTATTGCTGTAGTCTAATAAATTTACTGAATGTCACGAAAGTTCTCAACCTAGATTAAAAATCTCTTTTGACGGATTTTTAGTTTTTCTTTTTTTTTTTTTAATTTATGAACTGTTATCTAGTGATCTACTGTGCCAGTTTAACAGCACAGCTTCGTTCGCAAAATAGGCCGCAATTCTTTTTTTTTTTTCAGGTAAACTGGGATTTGGACATTTCCCATACATTTTAAACATAAACTTGTGACTTCTTAGTAGAGTAAGTAAGTCGAATAGTTTTTGTTTCAAAGTTCGATTTTCGACCAATAAATCCCACAATTCACTATCATTAAACTTCTTAGGTTAACCGTACTAAGTGTCTTGGAAGATCGACTTTTTACAACTTATATAACTGGCAAAATCTTTGCTAACATTTAAACAATTTTTTTTTGTATTTTAAGAAAATTCTTTTGTATAGTAAGTAATTGTAACACTGTAACTTTAAAACGTTTAAGATTTTAAATTAAATAAAATTCTTGAAGTTAATTGCTTAAATTAAGAAAAAAGAAACAAGGATCCCTAGTAAAAATGAAACATATATGGTCCATATATCAAATTATAGTAAACTAAATTCTAATTTGTAACAATCATATTATTTTTAAGCATTTATTATTATATGCTTTTAAATTTATTTATTATTATTTTTGAGAGGTATATCCTTCAATAATAATTATGAAAACTATTTAATTAAAATAAAGATACCTCTCGGAAACAATGTACATCTATCGAGAATAATGTATTAAAAATATCCATTTGAAATATTACAATTACTTCAATTAAAAAGTGTAAATACAAAGATGTCTTCGCAAGTATTTACTCTTATAATGAAATTGGATAGTAGATATATTTTCATCTAAAATTCGCCAGTCCAATTTTCTGCTAAGTAATGTATTTCTTGTGGTAAATGACTGTATATAATGCTCTTAATACATTTCCATAGTACTGTCTTAAAACTATCCATTAAGTGACATTAAATTCCATAACGTGGCGAACTTTAGAAATGGATACATATTTCATTAACGAAAAATTACGCCCGACAATTGACGAATAATAATGTAATATGTTATTGATTTAACGTCTGCTCGGAACGTGCCAATTCTGTGATTTTTATTCGACCAAATATAAATTAATTTCGCAGATAACAAGTTTATATAGCGTTTATTTTTCGACGACGTTTCAATTATATTATTATAAATATTAAATTAATCAATATAATATTTATTTAATGACTCGATATATGTATGAGAAAAGTTATAAATTTTCATTAGAATGTTTATAAGTGAAAAATTTGTCGAGTTACAAATTAGAATTCGGAATAAATAAAACATGATGATTGAAACAATATTTACATTGGCTGTGAAATGAAAATAAACTGTAAATAAAATATAAATTAAGTTAAATAATTAAACTCAACTTGTTTTATATATTTAACAAGTTGATATATCTTGTTAGATATATTAAAGCATATATCGCTAAAATATTATATCAATTATCGTCATATATCAAGTTTATCCAATTAAAATTAGATCATCCTATTTATAATAAGCTTTTGGTAAAAACATAACTTGATTTATCTCAAATTTTTCTCTGATATATAACATTCCCCATCGTGAAAAGCAATATAAATGAAACCATAAGTCAGAGGTCGGAAATTAAAACAATTGTGAACAAATCCTTTGCGAAGTACTTTCTAATAGGGGTCACCGCATGGCCATAATAGTGAAAATCAGTGGCGCATGGCGACGTTTTCATCAATTTTAAAAACTCTGTTAGCGAAGTTGATACGCGAGTAAATTATTAATCTGCATCGCATAAAACGTAAAGTATAAAAGAAAACGTAATTACACAATTTCAATCCTAATTGTGCACGATTGTTCTCCAAATTGGTGCTGGTTGTCGAACAAATTTCCAGACATTGCAATACAATGCAGCAAGTGTAAATATTGCGGAAAGTAAGGGAAAGTCTTGCGACATATGGCTTGGCGAGTGCGAAGTCGGTATAGCAATAATAAATATTACGAACGTTAATATGAATGGAAGTTGCCGAAATATTTCGTGGGCGAAAGACAAAATAACATTGCCAGTTCATAAAGACACAGAAATAGGAATACGCGAGAATGTATACCGGGAGTTGAGGAATTAGCAGAATTTGGAGCTGGCTGCGCACAGTTCGTCGGTTCAATTCTGATAGTCATATGGTCGGCTATATTAAATTTATGATACGCTCCCAACACATAACTCAGTATTTGCACATGTTTATTCATTCTCAACACCAACATAGCCCGGCCATTTCTTTCAAGCTCGTATTTTATGAATAGAAACACTTGTATCATTTACCATTTGAATGGTACGGCACAATGAGAGAAATTCGTTCAGTTTTGATGATAACTCATGAAAAGTTATAACAATTGAAAATATTAGTTGCAGCATGTTTGCAACTATGAGAGTCAGTAAAATCGACTGAAAATGTCAGTTGAGCAAATGCTTCAACTTCAATTTCAGTGGAAACCTGGTTGTTATTGAGATTTTTTCTGTTAGAGCAACTTAACATCTCCTTAAATTTGACTAATGTTTAAAGCTGTTTTAACATACCCAGTAGGAAATATTCTACAGACCCACTACTGGTACAGTTCCTGGATTCAACTGTGGCGTTGATATTTTGCCTGGCATGTCTTGCATCTGGTTATGTTCTGTTTTTGTTGATAACCAAGCTCAAACCAGTACCAGCCCTATCTCTATACCAAAGTCTGGCTAACAGTACTGGGCCAGAATCGACCCCCATAGGTCGACTCTGGCAATTTCCCATAAGGTATATATAAAAATTGGACATTCATATAATGCTCCTATTAACAGTTACCAATTTCAGGAACAAACTATTATAAATCTAACTTTTATAATTTTACTTTTTCCTCTTTTCTCATTCTATTTTTATATAAATACCGCTTTTATTACACGTCGTTTTTAGATTTAAGACAAAGTTCAAACTCCTATTAAATGAACTATTCATAATTATAGCGCTTTCAACGAATAAAGTTGCACTTTTTTTCTTCTTCTAATATAATTATTACTATTTATTTGGAACGCAGTTTTCATAACGTGCAAATGAGTAAAAACTTAAAGACGCGGAGTCCGCCCGGTAGAACTGTATAAATAAAGTTGTATTTAAAGCCGACTGAAATTGCAATTTGTGTTTGATTTAAAATTGTATGAACCCCGATGCAATTTAACTATCTGACAGGAATGATTCTTAGTACAAGACGTGGAGAGGAACCACGAACGATTTGGTAAACTACAAGAGCATGACTTTGGGTAGGATCCGATGAAATTTCATGGAAGCAAATTTAATTACTGGCTGATACTAGCCAGCATCACGACATTTGGCAATGTTATTTCTGATCTTCACTACTAGAATTTACGGAAGCGCTGATTGTAACCTATATATATATATATAAGAATGGAGCTTTATCTGAATTTAGCTTCAATATTTTCTGCAATCTTTCATTATTTAAGCAAGTTCACTTTTTTAGGAAAAAAATGTATTTCTGTAAATAATTTAATTAAACCATAATTTCCTGACCTATATTGTAGTTTAATTCACTTTAACACAATTGGGCCATTATTAGGGTGAAATGAATTTAAAGATGTTTAAGTTAATATTATATATGGAGAATTTAAAAGCTTGATCCGTTATACCCATGAAAAAAAGTTTATATAGGTTGCCATATATGCGGGCATATATGTGGCATATATGCCAGCTATATAAAATTTATTCATGGGTGTATAATAACGGTATAATAACGGTTCAAGTATAAAAATCATAAAATAATATAAATTTCTCAGACTACTTCATTTATTATTGTTACTTTGCCATACGTTTGTGAACATTTCTAAGGTGAAATTTCGCACATCTTTCTTTGTATCTTAAGTTCCAAACTATAGTTGTATAATTTCGCATTGTGTAATCACCGTTAATAATGAAATCAGTAGTACATATCAGTATCAGACGAGTCACGGTAGACTGTAGAAACATAACAATAATTTACAATCAGTTATGGCTGAGACTAATTTTGATGAAAACGTGGAAATTATGTCACACTGCTACTCTTATTATGTTAAACTAATTGAATGTTGCTTATCACTGCAGTTTTGCGACCATTGTAGTGAAAACTGAGAGCCAATTTATTAATTAACAAAGTATTTAAAACGCAATATATTTACGCGAACCCTCGTATGGTGTTTAAAACAACAATTTTAAACCTTGCATACAAACTACTAATGATAATAATTATTGAAAATCTGATTGTCCCCAATTATAAAGCTTGAGATAATTTTAGCTTTAATTTCTGTTTGATTATTAATTTTGTAAAATGCATTAAATTCACAATCTTAACCTCATTACCAAGTACAAATGCTGAATATGCTCTGTGTATGTTTGTGATATGGCTAATAAACTGATGTATTTTGAACTAGTTACAATTATCATGCTAATTGCATTATATTGATTCTTATCATTTTATCATAATGAGCTCTAGTCAGAAATATCAACATTTGGCAACGTGTTTAAATTTTACATAATATAATACGAAGTATTATCATTTAATTCAACGTATCCATTCTACATTATTTGCATAAATTTAAATGCTTCTTGTTGCACATGAGAAGAATGTATATAAGAAAGTATATACCCGATGAAAGTTTGATAATAATAATTAAATCTGAAAAGATTCTTACCTTATATATATATAATATATAAGATAGTTACTTTATGTTTATCATAAGCCAAGATATAAGAATTTAAAGATTCATTTTTCTTCTATTAATATCTTAGATTAGAATAACAACAGTTTAAATTGAATTTATTTTTGTTATTATAACTAAAAGTTAAGAATGAACTTCTATTACCAATAAAGGTCATTGAAATTTGAAGTTTGTACTATTTACAAATAATAAATGTTTGCCTGTTAAATTTCCTGAATGTCTAATATATATAAAAAAATATGAATAATTCACAAAGATCTGGTAAAATTAATCTTGATCTCAAGAGCCCTATATCCTTCATTTAATGTTAAACATTTTTTTCTTAGGTAATTTTGTGTGTTGAATACAAATGCAATCAGCAACCCAAATTGCCTTAAAAAACATTGCATTTACTCACGTTCAGGGAGAGAGGGGTTAATCTGAATAATTACAATAACATTACGTCACAACACTGCTCAACGTGTTACGTGAAAATAACAAAGTGCAATTAGTAATCAAGGCGGACAAAATAAACCATTAATTTATTATAAAGTTTATATTAAATATAAAATAATAATTGCTTCCCAAACACTTAACGACTGTAATAATTAATAAAATATAATGCTGACAAATTGTATCCAAGTGTCAAATCTTCCCCTAACGTATGTAAATCGTGCATTAACAATTTACTGATTCTCCCTTTGAAATTTATATAACATTTTAGAGACCTTTCAGTTGTTTAAGAGAAAAATTTGAATTAAATCAATAAATGAAATAAGAAAGGTAAAAAAGAGGAAACATAAAATGAAGAATCATTGTTTGATTATTTAAATTCCCTAATAGCAATAGTATATTACTCAAGGAGGAAAAAAGTGGTTTTAAGTTGGTAACCCTACTTTTAAATAATACGAATCAAATGGCATAACAGAGTGCAGTTTATTTAAGGCACGCTTGAATGTATTCGTAAAATATTTCGTACAGAACGTCAAAGAAAGAGTTCACTGCGGGCGAACATTTTAACAGGTAAAATGCCACCTAAGTATCTGGGTGTGTTTTTAGGTAAAAGACTTTTTTCAAAACTACAATCACTCGGATTAATCAACAAAGATAAAAAACAAAAATTAAGCGTTCTCATAAGATAATGCACGACGTGTCTTCTTTAATTTCACACGAGGTAAGCCGAGCATGCAGTCACGTACAACACGTCAAAAGATTGGGAGAGCAGAGCGCGTGAATATTTATTTGCGACGAAAAAAAAAAAAGAAAATGGTACAACATGGACGATGTGAGCAACTTAATTTTAACCACTTGATATACTGACGTTACGGATGAAATATAGATGTGGCGCAGAATATCTAGTTTCCCATCTTAGCTAATTCAAGATTATGCAAGCTTTTATTATACACTTTATTATATAAAATGTATTTGGAATTGTTTTGGACACACTTGCAAAACTTTCGCTTTAAGAGAAACAGAATGTGCTTGTACCCAGCAGAATTTCTATCCATTGCTTGGACAAAATGAAATTCTATTTGTAGTAAGAATAAATGTTTCTTACCAATCAATATTTTATGTAAATAATAAGTCAATTAATATTAAATTGATTTGGTTGATAGGAAGGATAAAAATATTTTTTGTATAAGAGTACTGACCTGAAAAATTCAACTGGATACTGCAAATATGTTGTTGTTGTTGTTGGCCTTGGTATGTATGATGTATATGCAATATTCCAAAACTTCAATGTGAACTGTAAAAGAAAAAAGGAGTATATTTATTTTATTATTCAGAATACATGACATGTTTGATTACTCTAAACAAGAGAAATGATAATTGTATTGTTGACGTTGTAAAGGAGATCAACGCTTGAGCGACATACTAGTTAAATCATCATCAACAGAAATAAAACAATATTTAAATAAATAAACTAAAATACGGGATAAAATATAAAATAATTCAGATAAATATAATAAAGTGTGTTTACATATATTTGTCATTTGACAATCAATTCGGTAACAACTAATTGACATCAATTGTCAATGTATTTATAAATAAACATATTCCTATAGTAAAATTTAATAAAAATATTCATAAATCAGTTTCTCAAAATATAATTAATCCCTCAAACAATAATAACTTTGTCACAAATCAGAATTTAGTTGTCCAAAACTTGCACTGATTTTTAAAGTATAATATTCTTTTTACTCAGCATTAATATATAATCTTTTTGGTCAGCATAAATAGCTGCCGAGTCAATAATGTTGTCTGTTGTAGAATCTGTTCCAGAACAATAAATATATGTCAGCATTATACACCAAACACACTAAAAATAACTTTGGTATTAAACCTGATGAATTAGCATACCTACTCTATTAAACTAACATACTAGTTTTCATTTTTTCAACTCAGCAACAATATATTTTTGTTGCTTTTGCATGGTCATGTTTTGTAGTGCAATATTATTATTCTCATAACAGAAAATGACGTAACTGTCTTATTTATTTTCTTTGAATATGAAATAGATTAGTTCTAATTATCATCCTTGCATATACCATTTTTAGAATTCTTATAGACAATGTATTTGTATTGCACAAAACGTATAAAATATGAAATACACAACATCTAAATGTATTAAACAAAATATGTACCTTCATCGTATATATTCATCTATTAAAGATGTATGTATGTAATGCGCTGTTGTAATAAAAGATTTATATTTTTTAAACAACAGTACATTTGAATTTTAATATCACTGGATAAGTTATATAATCGATTTCAAGTGTGCAAGAAACTGAGAATTATTACCTTAAAGTAATGGTATATCATCGTGTATACATAGAAGGAAAAAGAATATCAATTTGTAAAAAAATGTTTACTAGTTTCCCTGCTAACAAAATCTAGCTGGGATCTTACATAGGAATTTGGCACCAAAAATTAGCTAGTTTCCTAGATAGGGTCCTAGGTAGAAAACTAGTTGATCTCTGATCCTAAATTCCAACCTAGGACCCCAGCTAGGAAACTAGGCAAGATCCTATAACTATCTAGGAACCTACCTAGGAAATTAGCTAATTTCTGGTGCCAAATTCCTATGTAGGATTCCAGCTAGATTTTTTTTAACAGGGTTGGCATTGTACTTGTAAAATATTATTACAATATGGTACTGGCTTAATATGAGAATCTAATTATGATTGTTGGCGCATGTGTTCTATGCAATTGTCTATTAATAATGTTTAAAAGAAAAATCATGTGTCAATAACATAAATGCGCTGGGTAAATAAGGCACAGTGTACACGAAAGCCACGTATGTCACTGTTCTTCGATTGTCTTCATTAAGGAAAGTTGGTCTCGATTGTCCTATAATCAAGTTATCAGAGGAAACCCAATAATGATACCGTCGACATTGTTGATCAAAACTCTTGCACCAAAAGTAGGTACAGAATATACAACCAATTAAAAACTTGGAAGGAAACGTATGGCTTAGTATTCTGTTAATATCATGGAACAAAATTTTGTAATGAATTGGCTACTAATCAGGTTACACTAATATAGAAATCAGGATTTGTTCGAGTACTGATCAATTCTGATATTAGATTACTGATACAATAATAGGTGCTCCAATATAAAATAGAAAAAAAGTAAGACTTTCATTATATTGATGTTTAAATAAAAAGGCTTGAAACTGAACAAATTTTCTAAAGTAAATAAACTTAATTTAAACCGAGTAGAATTTTTCTTTTATAAACATTTATAACGTCTATTTATCTTTATAATATAATTAATAACGTCTATTTATCTTTATAATATACAATTACTTAATGTAAATTTATTGTTCAATTTACTTAAAGTAAACAACTTTTCTGGATAATGTGCTTTCTTGATAATTTATATTACAACCTGTCCAAAATCTAGAAATATATTGTTATTATGATAACAGCTGAAATATTTCATTTACACTTGAAATGTCAAAAGGGTAAAGGGCAATTCTTCATTAAAAAGTTAAATGCAGATACGCATTTCTTTCTCAGAAGCATTGAAATGGAAATAAATGCCTCAGAACAGCAGATAAAGAGAGGGAGTCAAAACATGTTACGAATATTAATCGACAGAATATTTTGGCAGTTGCAGTTATTTAGTCAAGTAGAAAATAATTTCATATATCTTACTTTACGAAATACTTTTTGATAAACATTTTGGAAGATAGAATGAAAAAAAAAAACAGATAACTTTACTCCTACTAAATTTGCAGCTAAAAGTCAGTTAGGTAAAAACAGCGTGATTGTTTGTCTTGTTATAATGGTGTTATACAAGAGAAAAACATAAATAGTTAACATTCACAAAACCTAGAAAAGAATGTAATAGTAGCTTGTCATGTCATTTAATTTTATTTACTTTAGCTCATCGTGCTGCGGCCACCCTTGATTCATTTAACAAAAATGCCGCCAAATATAAATTTATTTGCATTATTTAAAAAGGTATACAGTTACTCAAATATGAGACAATAAGAGAATTCCAGTTTTAGCGTACGAAATGTCTTCTTTTTTCATTAAAATATATAATATGATAGATAAAGATTTTTATTCAATATTTAATTCATTCGCAATTTTAATTGCATAGTAAAAAAATTTGGCCAGAAAATTAAAATAAGAATATAACTAAATTCTTTAACATTAGTCGATTAATTTACTAAATGTCCCTTTTAAATTGGCAAGCAATAATTCAAGAAATTTTGCTATTTCGAAACTGTTTGATCCGAATAGAGTATTATACGTGTCGAAATGAAAATTTACATTAATTAAAGTTAAACATCTTCGCAGTTGTGAGTGATGGTTGAGTCATTGTTTCACTTTTAATGTTATAATTAATTTCAAGTAGTTTCTGATCCCAAATAGCACCAACCTAATTGACTACGCACGTCTACAGGTGTATCTGTATTAACGATCAATATAGGTCCATTATTATTCCCACCATTGATCAATAGTATATAATCTGCATTTAATCATTGTAAATACTTAGTCCGCGCTGATGATCTACAAATTTATTTACAAGGGTCCCTCTTTGATATCCTGGATCAAGTGAAATATAAATAACACTGTCCCCTTTATGGAAAGTCATGAAATGAGAACTAGTTACAGGGAGAAAACTGCAGTAATGCCAATTGGTGTTTGTCCAACAGTGGTACAATGTAAATACTCTCTTTGCTATAATATCAAAGTATTATATAATGTAGCTTTTACAAAAAATTTATGTTGAACGTTTTGTGTTGGTATTGCCAGATTTATTTGCATTATCAGCATGAAAAAATTTGATGCATTTACATGTAACGTAGAAGACATTCTGAATTTATTCTGTACAGAGTTATACCTGCACAAAAATAACTACTAACAGGCCCAAATTGATGTTCGTACGTTAATTACTTTTTGGTCCGTGCAAATATACATAAAACAAATGTGTATATACCACTTACTACTATTTACCAACCGCCTGTCCCTCGTTAACGACCAAAAAAATAAAAAAAAAAAAAAAAAAAAAAAAACA
>JABFPN010000640.1:0-41019 GCA_022817305.1 Leptoteleia sp. ZL-2020
TATTATCTTTCTTTTAAATAAATACTAATATTATTTCATATATTACGAATTCATATATTACGAATTACCAAGATCTTGGTAATTAATAATAAAAAATTCGTAATATATGAAATAATATTAGTATTTAATTAAAAGAAAGATAATATATCACAACTTTACGAAAACACTTAGTAAAATATACTCATATATTTCTCTCAGTGTAAGCATATTGCTATAACAGTATGTCAAAATGTTCAAATTTGTATTACATTTATATGCAAGAACGACGTGAAACATTAAAGTTCTTATCGTGTTACAATTCGTCCGATTATCGACGGCATTTACTTTAAAATGATGAAAAATGATTCTATCGCTGATATCATAGCGAACGCATATTAGTAATGTTAATTCATTATCAGTTTGAGATGGCATTGAGTGGTAAGAAAGAGGATTGTGACAGTGGCACGGATTCCGCATGTTAATCACGTTATGTGAGCATTAACACAATCTTTAATTGCTCGTACCGTCCTCCTTCGCTAGTAGGAGTGATATTGTAGAAAGGCGCAGTCTGTATGGAATGCAACATGTATTCCGATTCTAGGCCAGGTAGCTTCATTGATTTTTTAGACGCGATGCTTAGCAGTTGTCGAGTTCACCGAACCTACACGAAGATTTTAATTTCTGGGACATTTCGTTTTGTAGTTATTGTCCTAATTATTGTCCCAATTTATTTCAATTTATTGTTGAAACTGTGAATTCGAGTCAGAACGACGATTTTGGAGTCAGGACCGTATTTATCAAAAGTATCAATAGATGGCGCTAGTATAGTTTACAAGTCCGCAAGAGAATTGTCACATGAAATAAATATAGGAGCGCGCTCCAATAGGGTGGGTGGTAGTTTGCGGATATGGATAATGAATAAACAACTTCCATATATGTAACATATATGTAACATATATACGGATATACCTAATTTTTCATATAGTAAAAAATAAACGATACATACATATATGTTGAATTTTTACATGGGCAAACAGTAAAATATTTAAAACCAAAATTACTGTATTGTACAACACAACAATGACATAAAATACATTTATGTTGTACTTTAATAAAATCAGTTGTGAAAAAATTACAAGAAAATTAACGATGGTTTTGGTTTGATAACGACGAGATTGAAGATGTGATTTTCTCGCAAGTGTCATCTAAAATAATTAACAAAGTGCGAATTGCAAGTCAAACGATTAAGTATACTGCACATGAATACTCTGAATTTCCTGTCGCCCTCGCTCTATTTATTTAATACTCATGACCGGCACTAGGCACAGCACAAATGATTGCAAATAATTGACGTATCACGCGACATGTAACAGTTGAAAGAATCATCGTGCGACTACTTTTCATACGGCTCCTTCGTTTTCCTCGTTCTGTTACCTATATGTTAGTGTTAAGTGTATAATAGAGATTTGTGCGTCTAATGGTACACGGAAGATAAAAAAACTCACATTCTTTTATTAGTTGGAAATTACACTTTATTTAATTATGAAAAATAACAGGAAATTATTTTATTTACTTCTTCATTTTTCCTCCAGCTATATTTGTTTTCCAATAAGTTTACTTAATTCTATACGAACCTGTTTTGTGTAAAAAATTGTTGTAGCTATCTCCACATTTATTTAATTGTTGAGAAATACAAATAACTTAAAAACATTACTTCTGGATAACTTATAGACAAAAAGTACAACTAGGGTATTTAAATTTTAATTAATCTGTAAAAAAAAGATATCAATCTTATTTCGTACGCATAAAACTGTCGTATTCTTAAGAAAATTTTAATGTCAATTACTATTTTAGTTTCGGTTATAAATCTTAGCGCTATAATTAAGTGTAATCAGCTTGACATAATAATTTAAATTTTACTATTTTTAATGTTAATGTGTAAAAACGAAGAATAAGAAAACAACACAAGATTTTGAGAAAGACTATAATAAATGTCGAAACGTTAATCATCAAATTAAAGTTTTTATTATTTATTTTTGTCTGTTGTCCTCAAAATTAACGATCGAAAGAGTAAGGATAATACAATTTGAATTTCAATTCAACCATCGAAATTAAGTTTTCATTTTACTGTTCTCGTTATACCTTACATAAGTTACGACTACCAAGATTTGCAATGACACTCTAATGCGATTTAAAATCCTTTACTGCTTGGAGTGCTCAGCTAATACGGGTCCCCTCGTTTCGCACAAATCGGGATGCTTCCTTTTAGAACTAATCCCCTCACTTTTCATAATGTCGTGATTTCCGTTTGTAAGTAATATCAGTATTACAAATCAATAGCTATTAACAATTAAAGCATATTCAATTGCAAGACCTTTAAATGTGAAATATATTGGCAAAATAATTATTTTCACTTAGAGATGAAATTATTATTAAATTATTTATAAAATTAAAATATCTGCTCTTTTCCCAATAATCATTTTAATGCATAAAGAAAACTGTAAAAAAAACATATATATGTATATATATCCAAGTATAACATTTTATTTCCTTATGTGAAATTGTTAAAGCATATATAGAGCATATATGGAACCATATATGTCTCATTTTTACTAGGGATCCTGAATTATGTAGCATTTAAATTCAAACCAACATTTATTCAAAAATTTTTAATTAAAGATACAAGAAATTTAAACCTAATTTTGTTTAATTAAAAAAGAGTTGTCTGAAAATTAACAACTCTTGAAATTAACTCAATAAAAGTGAACGGTGATACGTGTTGTAGTACCGTGAATGTAAAGCAGCTATATATGCGAAGCCTAGTTGTAAGCTGAAGAAAAGTGCAATGACATTTAAGGTAAAACACATTAGCCAATAAAGTTTAAAACAATCCATTATTCGTAATTTATTTTTTTCTGCTACTTTTCTAAAATAAATTTTCCATGGTTCTTTTTACTTTTATATTACATAAATCCGTAAATAATCATAGTATAAATTTATTAACATTTATAATACAGCATTAATACTTCGAATTATCTGTCATTCAATTTGGTGTTAATTTTTTTTAGCGCAGAATATCTTAAAAAAAAGTTTTACATCTTTATACTGAAAACAAATTTATATGAAATTCTAACAAAAATCAATCTAAAATTACTATTATTGTCTTCAAACTGACGATTTTTAAATGCTTAATAAATATTCCTATAAACAAAAGTATGTGGTGAAATATTCACCTGTTGCTATATATCATTTTCGTCTGTCATAATCGTATTTATTGCACGGTTAGTATTTCACATACATTCCTCTAATATGCCATATGGAATATGATTCACACAGGAAATATAAGGTTATATTATGGATACTATTTTTAATGTACTTTTGAGTTTTAAATTAATTTAAATAAATATGTATTTAATAATTTCCTTGTATGGAAATCAATTATTCCCATATATGGATTAAGGAAAAACATACATATCCATACGAACATATATGGACCATATATGTTTCATTTTTACTAAGGTACATAGTAATAATTATCAGTTTTAGAAATAATAAATATGCCATTATTTTGCTTCTTTTATTTATTTATAAATATTACACATAATAAAGCTCATACAACAAAATTAGTCGAGTGCCATCTAAACGGAGTTGTTCGACTCATAGCTTTGATCTTTGTATGGGGCAAAAATATTTACATTTTAGATTTAATAATGTCTCAATGTGGCGCAGATGTTTTCCTGGCGATATAATAACGCAGCACTCGCTGCACGAAGAGAAATGCCATTTGATAAATTGCAACGTATGCTATGAAATCAGTGATGATAATGTCACACTTTGTATCTTTGGACAAAAATTTAATATTAGACAAATAAATTTCTGAATATCCTAGAAAAAATGTAACATGTATGGTCCTTATATGGTCCATATGTTTTAACATTTTCATAAAAGGAAATAAAACAATCATGTATGTATAGACATATATATTTTTACCTATATATGTCCATATATAGATTGAGGAAAGACATATATGGCTTTATATGGATAGATATGGATTAAGGAAAAACTTTTATATCCATACATGAATTTTTTATTTCCTTATATTAAATTGTTAAAACATATATGGACCATATATGTTTCATTTTTATTAGGGATTCGAAAATGTAAATAAGTATATCGTTTAAAAAATGACCTACAAACACTATCCCATATTTGACTAACACATATATAATAATATCATAAAATTTAAATTAGAATTAATAAAAAAAAATTGTTTAGTCGCAGAAATTTTTTTGTTACAAAATGTTGGTGAAGTGTTTTTAATACGAAATACAGTGGCCTTCTAATTCTTCCTTAATCACACTGTAAGTTAAGGCTTTCGAAATAATAGTGGTCAAAAAGAGTGTGCAGATTTTAATACGAATGCACGAAAACGACGTGAAACGTTCACTAAATTCGGTCAAGGAGATATCTACGAGCGAAACAAAAGAAGTTACTTAGAAAATAAGAATTAATTAATGGATCCGATCAATTTTTAGATAACGAATTAATTTCTAAGATTTTCAATATTCAACATATAATGGTCTAAATTAGGAAGATAGTGAACGTGGTAAATTACTGAACAAAAGAGCTAATGCTTAATTAATTGAGAAAATTATTTATTTAATTGAAAAAAAAATCATTTTTGTTGTATTATAATTAGTTAAGTTAACATACGATCCGGATAAAAAATTTAATTGTAAAAAAAACTAAAAATATAAATAAAAGAACATTAGACTTATAGTTAAAATTAAAAAATCTTATTAAAGAAATAAGTTATAGAATGAAAGAAAAAAAAGAGAAGAAATAAAATATAGAAAAATATTTTTTTCTGTTATTAATAAATTATAACGCTTTCCCAAAATAATATTCAAACTATATTGAACATCAATATGGCGACATCGCCTATTAGCATGACCCAAGGCTAACGCAGTAAACTATATATGCAATCACCAAAGCAATATAATTTATTATTTCAACTTTTCAATAATGTCATATAATTTAATATTTCTGTTATTTTGTAATTTTATGTATATTTTATAAAATAGTATGTAAAAGGGGACAGGCATTTTCTCTAACAGTCTTTAATTATTTCCGTATATACTTCTTTTTTACTAAGGATAGTTTATCAAATTCATAAACTCGCCGATAAAAAATATTTTCCTACTTTTTTCTTGGAATGTCATGAATATTATTATGATTTAAAACTGATTATCCATAGCAGTGACTAAATATTCTAAATGAATGATCGCTTTATCAGTATTACTTGATCACACTAAGCACAAGACATTTAATATTGAATTATCAAATTAAACATCGAAAAGCCTTTTAATAAATAAAAAGCAATTAAACGTTAATAAAATGTTATTTTAAGTGTTAACAAATGTCTAGTAATCTTGACTAAAATTGAGTTATAATAGGTGAAATTTCAGTAATTAATACAATTCTAATTTTAGATTTACAAAATCAATAAGCCAGTTACTATTAGTTATAATTAACACATCTATATCATTAATTTAACAAACTAATTTTTTTATTTCAGTATATCTTGATTAAGTGTTATTATTTAATAAATTTATATTTAATTGATTATTAATTAATTGACGATTCACGAAATGAGTAATTAATTTTACTATAATTATACTGAAAATACTATATCTAAAATTGTAATATAACTTTTTTTTCTATATATTTAGAACATTATTCATCATAATAGTGCATTGTAGAATTTTACTACACACTTATTTTTTAAGAGTACCATTACGGAGCTAAAACATTCCTTACTCAACGCTGAGAAAAAATTAATAATAAAATTTAAAACATTTTATTTTTTATTTTTTTAGAAAATTTAGGGATGTTTTTAAAACTTGTAGATTTAAAATCTACTACGTAATTTTTTCAATTTTAATATTACTAAAATAATAAAATAATAATTACTTTTTCAATGTGCCCTTAAATTGCTATAAAAAATAGTAATTTATGATATTTCATTTTTCTCGGCGAAGTTCTGCATCATTGCTTTTGGCACAAACTCTATCGATCAATAATCAGGAGGAACATTTATTAAATTTTCTAGGGCAATAATTCTTTAAGTTTAATAGCAAAAACAATAAAGTAGCTTGAAAACACTTCAGCTTTAATCGACTGAAATTAATCCCCGACTAGTAACCTTCCGGAAGATCCTCCTCAAATGAGACTTTCCCTTTGAAAAGCATGCTCTCGCGCACATTATAACAATAGAAGCTAACGATACGATACCTATTAATTGACTTTGGTACTGCCCTAGTAAACATGAAGTATACATGTTCTATATATGTTTTAACAATTTCATGTAAGAGAACAAAAAATACATACATGGTCATATATGTTTTTCCTTCATCTTTCCATATATGCTTTCAAATAATTCCCTTACATGGAAATAAAATTTAAATGGGATAATTAATTTAATTATAACAATAATAAAAATATATTTTTTCATTTCAGGTGTCGAAGCTCTTCATTGTTATGAGTGCAACAGTCACGTTAACAGTATGTGCGCAGACAAAATTCCACCAGACGCACTTAAAAAGGACTGTTCGGAACATCTAGAAGGTGCTAAATACACAATGTGTAGAAAAATTGTACAGACAATCGAATTCACAGTGAACGGTCGTAAGTATAATTCAACTTTTTAATCACTTCATTTCTCTATTTCTCATTTTTTTTCTTCTTATCCGGTCAATTGGTATTTACTTCAACCTTTTGCTTGTTTCAGTCCCGGCCAACACAAGGGTCATCAGGAATTGCGGTTGGGACGAATCCAGCTACAAAGACAAGTGTTACCAAAGGAGTGGTTTCGGGGGTCGACAGGAAGTGTGCTCCTGCACCACCGATTACTGCAATGCAGCGCCTGGTCACATTCCAACGTCGCACACCCTAATGATTCTCAGTATACTTTGTACCTTTTATGCGCTCGCTCGTAATTAATTGCGCCGGATGCTTACCGTTGGCGACGACGGATGAAACTCGCACTACCTAGATATCGCGAAGAGTTCAGTTCTCGGGACGGTTCTTTCGCGAAAACGCAACAAGATAATAAATGAAGAATAGGAAAACAATACCGGGCCCGATCAAAAAACCTAGAACGCCTCGACGACGCGACTCTTCCGCATTCGAGAAAGTAAAAAAAAAAAAACAAAACAAAATAACAAGTTCATGTAGCTAAACATCGTTTAACGACTTACTAAAACGCATTCAGGGGCCATTTAACGCACGACGAACCACAATTTGATCGAACAAAGCTGCAATGTAACATTGTACGTAATAAGTACCAGATGATTATAAACAATTGAATCAAGTTGCAATTCTAAATACTATAGTTACACACATGTGCGTTAATATAATAGTACACTGAGGAAAAAAGGTTGTAATTAAAATTTCCATACCTTCTGGCGTTGTTGGGATATTGTCTAGTAGAAAAAATTACTGTTTTTAACTGTGTTTCAGTTGTATATCCTTCAGTAATTTTTACTGAAAGACGGACGTACATCGGAAACACAGTTAAAAGCAGTAATTTTTTCTGCTATGTTTCTCTCAGTGTACCAATGCAGCAAAATTTTATGTATGATATAGTAAAATTTTATTCAGTATGGTAACAATTGCCATAAATCGTGGCAGCATTGCAAGATCGTATAAAACATTTTACTATGCAATATGAAAAATATGTTGGTATGGTAATTGTATAAATATAGACGATATCCCAACATCAGAAATTATAGTAATTTTTATTATAACTTTATCTGAGTGTACCTTTCGCAAAATTGCGAATGGTTTTTTTATTATTATTATTATTATTCATTTGCAGGGTAATAAATAAGACAAATTAAAAAGAACCACCTTACTAAAGATGAAACATATATGGTTCATGTATGGTCCATGTATGTTTCATTTTTGCTAGGGAAGTTATTTCTATCTTAATGTTAGATCGACCAAATTTGCTATGTGTACACTGAGAAAACAATTACAATAAAAATTAGTCAACCGTGGCGTAAGGACAAGTTAACTGAAATTCAGTATTGCCGGGCAGCAAAGTAATTTGCTCCGCGTCGTTAAATATGTACAACTACTAAATCTATAAAAATATGCCTTCTGATATTAGATGAAATCACGAACCCCCGGAGGACATTGATTTATGTCCTTACGTTAATGTTACAATTCAATGAATTTTTTTAAGAACGAATTAGAAATTTTATTGGAAATCTTTTCTCCGTGTAAAAGCAACGTAGAGATGAAGTGTTCTTGTCAGCTTTTGTTCAAATTATCGTAGACGAAATGTTGAGTACATTTGAGTTACACTGTGCCATTGGGGAGAGACAAATTGATATATATATTATATATATATGTGTGTGCCATAGGGAGCTTAACGAAAAGCATAACGTCTTTCAATTACGCAAAATTTCAAACATCCTACTCGGAAGTAAAAAGGAAGAAAAATGAATTTTATATACGTTATTTGTATCGTTTGATTGTGAAGTATTTGTAACTTTTGTAGAGTGTCCAAAGTCTGTTAAAATTTTGGACACATTTATCTCGAAATGTATTTTTTGACGTTCTTTATGTTGATTTATTGCAGACCTTTGAAGGTACCACTGAAAGCAAATTCAGTGAAAATTTTATTAAAAAATTACTGCATCATCCATGATGGTTTTTATAATTAAAATTTATAGGAACTAATATGAAATACTTTCTGTAATTTTGGATAACAATTTGTCGATTCTATTATGATGATTTTTAAACATTTATTATGTTATTGGTGGAAAAGTTGTCTATGTGTAGTATCTAACCGATATTTGTTTTAGTGCGAAAATATCTTCGGTTGGTTCAAAATAGACGCATAAAAAAAAGTGTGTATATATTGGTTTTTCCTTTAATCGTCTACGTGCAGATACTAACATTAGATACGCAAATTCTAAAATACTCAATTAACTCTATAAGAATTATTACTATAGTATGTCCCCAAAAAGAAAAAAGAAAAGGAAAAAAAAAGAAACAAGAAAACAAGTGATAATTTTGTAAATCTGTCTGTAGAAAAAGGTAATGTAATTTTGCAGAAGTTTTTTTCTTTTTCAGTGTAATAAATACTTTGTTAACGATTAATCACGAAGCATGCAAGGATTTGGAAATTCTTCAAAACCTTGATGTAAAATTTCTTTCTCTATCGGTTCAATCGATTCCCTTTCACAATCCTTGAGTTACATTCTTAACTGAAAATTTCGTTCTCGTTGAGATCTTTGTATTCCATTTTCTTTTATAATAAAACAAAAGTTTATTTAAACGCGTTACGCGGGGAAAAAAAGCTAAAATAATAAATTATAACAGTATTGTGCCATAAATATTATAAGCGTATTAATTCAGAATTATACCAAAGGAATTCTATTAAGGTAATTTGGAACTGAATCAGATGTGGCTTCTACCATAATTGTAAGATATAATAGAAAAAAAATGTCTGAACAAAATTAAAAAGGAAGAAACAAGAACATTGAATAATTATGCGTTGAATTTATTTTTGTAAATTGAGGAGTGTTACGACGTATAATGAAATATTATACGTACATTAATGATATTAAGAGTAAATTATGGCAGAAAATATTCTCGACGCTTTTGATTATAGATAAAACTTTAAACGGTAACTTTATATATATATATATATAAAAAAATATATATATGTATATATTGTAGGAGGTGTTTTTGAATACGATATTGATTTTCTTATAAAGAAATCTTTTTTTATAGTATATTGGTAACTCTGATAACAGTACTGTACTAGTACTGATAACTCTGATAACACTGGTAACAGTACTCTACCAGTATTGGTAACTCTGTAGAACATTTCCTACAGTACTAAGTCTGTAGAATATTTCCTACGAGGATTTGTATTCAAAAACACCTCCTGCAATATATATACACATATATATAACTAAAATTCTAAAGTATTTATTTAATGACTTATTTATTTAGATATTTATTCGAACATAGATGCACACCCACGCAAACTAGGCGTGTAACTTTTTTATGATGTAGTTTTCCATGTGATAAAAAGGCGTTTGGCCATCAAATTCGGAGCCAGTCCCTGATATTCAAATGGGTCAAAGAGTATTATTATGGTCGTATAAAATACGTACAATTTAGACCTCGTTGTTCGCTCTTATACAGACGAAAGCTTGTTATAATGAATATGCTTTGTGTTACATTATTAATTTAACAAGCGCCTTCTATTGGGGAGGCAAAATACAAAACGCGCTCCATCCCAAGCATATATAGAAGGGTCAAAACTATGCTTTCCGTAAAAATAAAAAATAAAAACCATGTCCAATAGAAGTCATCAAAAGGATGCATTGTGTTCATTACAAAGTGACTCACTTATAGATCACGATTATAAACAATTTATAAATAATAACGAGCATTGCCCGCTCGGGCGAAAATTTATAGGGATGTTGATATTTTATTAGACGCGTTGAATTTCTTTAATGTATTGTATTAGAATTGTTGAATTTCTTTAATGGAATAATATTATTCTTTGCCGCGCGCGAGTCAATACAACGCTTATATGTACAATGTCTTATGAAAGTAAGAAACTAAATGAGGTTGATACAATCAATACATAATGCAAGTCTAATCGACACTTAAAATATTTATTTCAATAAAACAGATTCAAAATCATCGCCAGTGTTACCCTTTATTGTACACCGGCAGAAAAAATGCCGCATATTTGGGAATAATTTATAATTGATTTGGGATGTACTTAGTATTGGAAAATACTTGTTATAACTATAATTATTTGACATACCTTAGTAAAAACGAAACATATAACGTCCATATATGGTCCGTATATGTTTTAACAATTTCATATAAGGAAATGAGAAAATCATATATGGACAAAAAAGATACTCCTTAATCCAATTATGGCCATATATGGATTAAGGAAAAACATCTATACCCATATATGAATTTGTTAAAACATATGGACCATATATTGACCACATATGTTTCATTTTTAGTATAGTATTTAATATAACAAACTGCTGTACTCGTGTATAAAAATGTGTTACATAGAAAAGCAAAGTGTGATAGAAAGTATAACAATTTCTACACAGAGAAAGTATATCCTAAAACAACTGTAACGTATAGTTAAATGTGCGAAACATTTTTCTCTGTGTAATCATTTCCAAATGCAACATTACCATCTCTTATTTTTTAGATTATTTTTGCTTTGCAATAATAAAAATCTGTAGATGTATAATTTGGATATATAAAATTGCTGAAACATATACGGACCATATATGGACCATATATGTATCATTTTTACCAGGGTAATAATAAGGAAATAGTTTTGATTTTACTTTTCATTTGATTTGTACAATCCTTTTTGTCTCATTAAATTTGTGTACCGATAAAATTACTTTATGCATATTCCGATAAATTATTCAACGTTAAAATCATTATCTTTCATTTCATTTTTGTTTCAAATGTTCAAATTTGAAAATATTTTAGAACGCTCCATTGACAGTTAGAAATTCAAATGCAATTGTTCTTAGATTGGTATAATATTTGTGTTTCCATTACTTGTCACTATGTTACGTTTTTCTAATAAAATTTCGTTGGAATATAAAAAGGAATGTTGTCGTTAAATCTTAAAACGGCAAAATCAAAACACAATTTTGTTACAAAAATAACGCAACAGTGCAGAGAAGAAACCTTCGATTTGAGGTGGGTATAATATTGACACGCGTCATAAGTTAACCAAAGTACCAGTTACTTCGAAAACTGGTACTAATGTTTTTTTTTTTTTATTTCCCATTTAATTCAATTACTATTGGATTTTATTTTACTCAGAATTACTTCGAACTAATTTGGTTTCGTTGAAATAGCATTTCGCGAAGGACAGGGCCGCTCGAATTTGATCGATATTTCAAGTTAGACAAAATTATTTTCAGGTTTCGAAAATAAAAGGGAAATCAATAAGTGATCACGGATCATGCAACCTACGGCTGCACGATCTGGTAGGTCATCTATTATATACCCAATTACGCCTTTAAGTTCTGCATGTATACAGCAACAGCAGCCGCAGCGTATCCTATATGCGCCAGTCACAATTCAAGCGAATGACAGGAGTTTGCAAACTAATTATATTTACTCGAGAAGTCAAAAAAGCGTTCGCCAAATAACTTCGATGCAAACTGAAGGTAATTTTCACGACTAAAAGGGCAACTAATGTCGTAATTACAAATAAAACGGCACTTATTTACATATTTTAGGGAAAATCAACGCATGGCCAATGAAAAGCAGAGTTTTAAAGAGTCAGCAATACTGTCAACACCAATTTGTCCATCCATCAAATCCCGTTGTCGTTTACAAACAACCGGTTAACAATTTTTATCCATCCCAAAATCCCACCAATGCATCCTTCCTGCTGGCATCTTCAAACTTCTCCCTCAATCCTTACACTGCGGAGCATTATAACCAGCCGAACGTTGCGATGTTGCCCCAGTCGTATTACAAGTCTCCGGATGTTCAGCACGCCAATCCAATGTACGCGAACCAAACGCAACCCCAACCAATCAATTCTTATTTGATGGCAGCCACTAATGCATCCAACATGCACCCTTTGAGCCTCAATCCCACTTATGATCAAGCCTTGCAACAGTATAAAACGGTGACAACCTTTTCAAATAGCAGTCAAATACCCGTTGTACAAAATCTGTCAGCTTATCCGAACGTGCGAATGGGTTTGGTCATAAATGAATCGTCGAATGGCAAAATCGATGTAACGACTGTGAATTGTTCCGCAAACAAGTCATTGAATAAGGTCGTCAGGGCAACGTCGAGCAGCGACGACAACTGCTTTTCGCATCCAATTAAATTTTTGCGGAATGATGTATATAATGTTGCGGCGAGTGAGAAGAGTCAGCAGATTGATCCCCAGAAAGTGAAGGACGCGGAAGTTAATGAGGAGAGACTGTCGGAAGCATCATCGACCAGTTTCGATTTCACGATCGAGGCTGAAAAGATGGTGTCTGCGTTGTGCGATGTGAAATCGCCGAACGATTTGAGCAAGGACGATCAGGCTGAAAAGGAGAACATTGACGAAGAGGAGGAGAGTTGGTTTTTGGATGTAGAAAGCAGCGAAGTGACTAACGATGTTACGGCCAATAAATCTGTGACAACGCAGACCCGAGAATTAAGCAACGACGAGAAATTGTCTGAAGTCATGAGGAAAACTGCTTTGTGGGGTTGCACCGAGGCTGAAATGCTCCTAAAATCTTCTAGGTACAAGATCTTAATTTAGTATTGCCAAGATTATATCATATTCCAGTAAAGTAATATTAAAATAATTATATGTCTTGGAACTCTACCGAAATAAGAGAAGTAATATTCCAGGTTAAACTTATTAGTTTTTCATATTCTTTTTAGGTATTGCCAAGATTCAAAATATACATGGCTAACGAATCTTTCGTCCGCGACAAAAACCGCAATCACCAAATCCACTTCGTCACTTCCCGTTTTCGGTGGCGATCGGATATTAATTCACGATCTCATTAACGCACTACTCAGGATCAGCAATGGCTGGCTTGCCTTAGACAACTATTTAAACAAACAATACAGCCCGAGTCTGCATGACAAGTACGACGGTGAATTGGACAAATGTTTTCAGAACTGGGAAAGCAACACTCACGACTTGTTGAAAAGCATCGTGCAGACTTTCCAAAAAATCGAAAAAAGCTCCTCCTCTTCCGATCCCGACCAGAAACAGGAAACTGTAAATTTGTCCTTCCCTGGCGACGTTTCTATGTATACTTGTTGCGACTTGTTCGATCCATTCGCGACTCATTCCGCGAATCAGCACCAATCTATAACAGCTATTGAATTCTCACCGATCGCCCAGTCCACTTACTCCTCCGGTTACTTTTCCCAAAATCCCAACTTTCAATATCTCAATTCCCAACACAACATCAAGGAGTCCAAGCTTCGCACCAAGTGGACCATCACAGAGAGCTCTTCTACAACGGGAAATTCCTCAAAGGCGGAAAGCAATCGGAAATATCGCAGTAAATCCAATTACCCCAACGCGTCGTTTCAACAATCGCTCAACGCCGAGTTCTCTCACCTGAAAAACGCGGTAATGGAAAGTCCAAATTTTGCCAACGCGAAGGCAAATGAATTTGGTAATCCAAATGTAGAACTTTTGACGACACTCGCCAACAAAAATCCTTTTACATTTTCGAAAGAGGAATCCGTACGGTCTAAGCCAGACTCGAATTTGCAGAACCAGTCGTCCATCGCGGATCCCATTTATTATCACAACTCCGTGCTGATTGATTCTGTCAATGCCAGTAGCATAAAATGCAACCTTCCCGCGAACATACTTGGCAGCGATGAGAAGCTGCAATATGTAAATAATAATGGTAATACGAGCGCAGTTTACATGGGTAAAAGTGAGTCCAACGATTTCAAGTTGGTTCCTAAAACAAAGATGACCCTACTCAGTCAGATTGAGCCGAATGCAAATAAAAGTGCCAACAATCAGCAAGAAATGACTGAACACTTATCTGCCTGGTTCGCCAGTATGAGAAACGTGCCGAACGAAAGCAAGAAATTTCCTCGGGCAACTTCCCACCGTCAAGTTGACATCGCGAAGAACGCTTTGGACCTGACCAGGCAACTGAAAATGGACACGAACCGACAATTGTTGACTCTGAAAAATATGCAGAGCATTCAGAGCGCTCCTTGGCGCGCGTTCAGTTTGTTAAATGAAAATAAAGCGAAAGCTCAGAAGGGACAGGAAGAATGCGAGAGCTCGGAAGATTTGAGGGTTTACATGAAACCGGGTAGTTACAATGTACCGAAGAAGAGACACCAAAAGAAGTCGAAAAATTATCAGGTGTCCTCAAAGAATAATAGCCGTCAGAACAAAAATCAGACTTTTGATAACAAGCAGATGTACAACGTTTCGCCTTCCTTACCCACTTTGTCTTCGATATCTGGTAGTCCTAATAACAGTAATAACCAATCATTGTCTTCTAATAACTCCTCGAATACTTCCTTAAAAAAAGATGAGAGTGTGCAAGAAAGCGAAACCGTCGCGACATCTCCTGTCAAATTTAAGGAATCAACTTGGAAAGCTGCTTGCGCTTCGGCCGAAATTTTATTAGAAGCTTTGAATGTGAATAAACACACCGAGGATAATAGCAAATCAAAAGATAACAAGAATGAAAACGTAGAGGAAGTTAATCTCCAGAAGAGCGAAGAAAATGACAAAAATAAAAGTGTTTCTGACACCTCCAGTTCGGAAACAACTGATGACGATGCAAATTTTAAACAAGATTCCACAGCAAATATAGATTCTTCTAGAAATAAACAAGGAAAATGTAATGTAAAGACGGACTCGTGGTTGATGGAAACTTTAAAGATTAAGAGCATGAATAAGAATGAAAGTTTGACTGACGGTGAATTTGTTGATACTTCAGTTAAATCGTCGCAAAAAGAGTGCACAGCTTCAAAGGATTCAGATAAAGAACAAAGCCAAGCTAATTGCCTTGAATCACGCCCACTTACCTATTCCGACATGACAAGGAAAGAGTTTAATAAAATGTCTAAAGCTCTGCCAAAGTCCAATAGCGATATCTTTTTGTCACCGAGATTGATTAACAGTAAAATAAATGATCAGAATCGGAAGTCAATTCTCAAAAAGAATTTTAAGAATTATCAAGTCATGAAAAATGAGGAGACGTTAAATAAATGGTCATTTAGAGCTGACGCAGATGAGGAGAAGGTATCCCAAGTAGATAGTTTTCAATTAAAGAAGAGGAAGAAGGTTAAAATTAGAGATGGATTGGTGCCTTTAAATTCAAAAAAGAAGCCATCTTTGAGTACCATGACTTTTACCAAATTGGAAACGATTCATAAAACAATTTACCAAATGGAAGAATCATTCGTACTCAAATGTCCTTCCTCTGCAAAACTCGAATCTTCCACACCAGTTATAATGGTTTGTTAAGAATTGCATCACAAATATAAATATTTATTTAAAATTTTTATTTGCATAATTGGTACAAACGGAATAAGAAACGAGTTTTAACTGCGTTGAAATATTTATGATTTAGATGAATGAATATCAGAAGATAATCAAATGTCCCATTTTTCTGGAAACAATTGGCTACAAATTGAGGAACCGCGCTTATAACAAAGTAGAAAATGTTTTGGATGATTTCCGAAAAATTGTTCAAAATTCCAGACTTTATCACAAGGTTCTAAACGTTGTACAATTTTGATTACATTTCGGAACAATTAAAAATAACCATTATTCGTTTTCATTTCAGAGCAACAAAAGTTTTATGACTAAAATTGAAAAAATTTCCCAAAAATTGGAAGAATTATTCGAGGAACATTTTAATGACAGTGTAACAATTTTTGTTAATTAGTACAGGATATTGAAGACTTCTGCACCAGAAATAAAAACCAAAGTTCAAAATCAATCTTCTCAAGTATTGAAATAATAATGAAACCCCTCAAGAACATCCAAAATCGTCGTTTTAATTTAGATAATAAATTTTATTGTTGTGATGAAAAGGAACGCTACTTCAAAAATCATGTGCGCCATGCTATTATCCTTTTAACCATTGCTATTGAAATTATCTTCTATGTTCATGAGAATTGACAATTTTAAAATCATTTTCTAAATACTTTTTATCCTATAGATAATGCTAGTGAAAAAGAGTTGATCAGTTAAAAATCAGCGAGCGTTGGGATATGTATAATTGTAAAACAACGCAAATTAGTCTCTGAACTTCTCAAACAGTAATTATTGTAATAAGTTTTCTTAATTCCAAACGTGTTATTGTATGCATAATTTTAGCATACACTTTTACAAAACTATACTATGGAAACTTGCACAGCGATTGAAAATACAATAGCATTTTTAAGAATTAAACTAAACTGAACGATAACAAAATAATTTAATATAGTATAAATAAAATTCATTTTTTAGTTACCAGGCTCTTACTTTCTTTGTAGAATAATATTATATGATATAAATAAAACGTTTTTCAACTATGTTAAAAGTGAATAATTTCGTTTTCCTTCTTTTCATGTTTCACTTTTATTTGCTTAAAAAAATGGTGTTCAAATTGCAACTTTCCTATTCATATTAATACATCCTTTTTCAATTTAACAACAAATTAATAGTTTTTAAATGTTGATTTTTTTATTTATTATATTTGTACAGTGAAAAGTAATGATAATTTAATTGCATTCAATCGTTCTCAGAAAATGTCTCAAAACTATGATGAAAATTTATTACAAACTATAAACTTTAATTAACGCTGCCATATGTTTTCAATTGATTTTTATAATTTTTTAAAGTACAAAGTGTAAACAATACGAAATCGAAACAAACAATATTACTGATTTTAATCCATTAATTCGATCTTCCAAATATTTACAAACATTGTTTTCTCAATTTTAAAAACGTTTTCATCCTTCAGTTCCATTATTTTTCAGCATTATGTTTCAACAGCTTTTCAACGTTTTTCAGCAACTATTTTCTACAAGGCTTTTCTTTCGAAAAAGCGCTTGCCAATTGCTTTTTTCTTCATTTACTCTTACAAAAGATTTACAACAATTTAAACCTAATATAACCTAAAAATTGTAATTGGATACGAAGAGGCAATTAAGAACGAAAGAAAATAAGAAATGCAAATGCATTTCTTAACGGTAAACGTTTCAACGAGTGGTTGCGAGTGGTACCGAAGACGAAACAAATGTCAATAACATGAAGGCGTATTACACGTAATCATATCGAATCCGCCAAGAGAAATATGGCGGACTATCGATGAGCGGGGAATAACATTTGTTGCTTACGAATCGCTATCCGGGATACCGCCGAGACGTAAGAATTCATTATGGTTCTATCGCGGCATGTAAATAAAATATAATCGTTGTTACGTGATCTATACTGCAGTTGTCAACCTATAACTGAATTTGGCTGCGAAACTTTGATAGATCGGGGGTTAGTTTAATACCATTAGAAGGAAAATAAAAATGAAAAAAATCTCCAAATTTAAATGTTGAAATAAGACACAGTGAGGATTCAATTAAATAAATACTCAGTTAAATTTAATAGATTAATTAAATCAATATAACTTTGTAGATATTAATAAAATATGTAAATGAAAGTTCATATATAACAATATTCAGTTAGTTTCGTTAGTTTCATTAATTTTGATATTTGAAAAATTATTTCATTATGTTCTTTTATTATTTCTTTGTTATATTTCATTAATTATTATTCAAATTCTATTAATTTTTACAAATGTTTATCGATTAATTAAATAAAACGATTAATAATTGATCGGTTAATTAATTTTATTAATCTACTAAATTTAAATAAGAATTTATTTAATTGAATCCTCAATTGTACTGCGCGCCATGCGCTGCATCTCATTTCAACATTTAAATTTGGCGCTTCTGTTCATTTTTATTTTCTCGTAAATGCATTAAACTACTAACCCCCCATCTGTCAAAATTCCGCGGCCAAATTCAGTTGGAAGTCGATAACTACTGCAGTTTTACCGTTACGTGTGCCGAAACTAACGAAAAGTTGGTGTGCCTCCTCGGTGAACGAGATAAGTGAATCAAATTTATAAATACACGGGTGACGGTAAATGTCAATGAGAAGTCGCGAGTAGACTGTTGCGAAGGGACCTGGTTTGCCACGACTTTGGATACAGGATGGATTGGGACTCGATCACTATGACGAGCCTCCAGCTCACTGACACGGAACACAGATATTACGGCGATACGTTTACTTATTGCTGCGAAAACACCGATACCGAAAACGTACCCATGGTCAATGTCATCAACCTAATCTCGTCCGCCAATTTACCCCGTGAAATCATGTTCAAGGTACTTATGACACTTGACATTCCCGTCAATTGTCACACTTTTGTCTTGGATCATCTTAAAAGTTTGATTCCACGTCAAACGTCAAATCGGAGCAAAAGTGAGGTTAAGAGGAATGTTTTGTTGTTTTTTTTTTTTATGGCTGGAGAACGTGAATAATATTTTATAAATGCCAATTGCCATGATCAAGTATTTATACTATATTTAAACTTATTTTTATATATTTAAATTAAAACACAAGTCTTTAATATTTCAAAACAAAAAAATGACACTTTTCCCTCTTAAGAGAAATGTCACGGTATAAATTAAAGCTGTCCAAGTGTTTTCAAAATAATTTAACCTTCGATCAGATCAATCATAACTATTAAGATTTTATTATTAATTCTTTTTGGTATTTTATTTTACCAAGTGCAATATTAAATTAATTATATGGAAGAAACTTAGATAATAAATTTTTGTTTATGCATCGAAGTAATGAACAATAGGATTTAAATATTAAAGAAAAATTACAGTGAAATGTTATATAGTATATATTATTAAGTTTTTATATATATATGAAATCTCAAGTATATAAATCAAATATAAAAAGTTATTGATATAAGTTTTCTAACCAAAATTGCTAAAATATCACTAATTCTTATTGCAATTACATTAATGTATTAAACTAAATAAAATCAATATTGAAGAAGTTTAATATTAATAAAACTGTCTTTGCATTATAATACTTCCTTCTTCAGGTTTGTATAAGCATATTTGTTTTTTAGTCGTTAATTATAATTTATTTTGTAAGATAAGCTTATCTTTCATTATTAATTTGTAAATAAAGATCCTTATTTCTTATCTTGTAAAGAAGCGCTAATTCAATTTCACGTGCAATAAAATTAAACAATACATTGAAAGTATTAGAACAAGTGTTGTGCTTTGTTGCTTTTAAAAATAATTTGCTTACAATACTATCTTACTACCAAAATCTTACCTACTGTAATACTGAATATAGTTAATGAAAAAAAAATAATTATAATTCGTTATAAAATTAATATTTAAATTAGAAACTAACAAGGGTTTACAAATAAGATAATTGAAAACAAAATAAAAATAAATTATCAACATAATAATATTAAACTAATCAATACTGAACAATTATCATAATAATGTCTTTTTCTAATTGGAAAAAGGAAAAACAACCCAACTAAACTGCAACTGAATAAAAATATTGAATTTACTTATCAGATATTCATCTACCTCTGCAATAAACCTAATATCGTTAATTTGATTAGATTATAGATATGTTTGGTGGCACCAAATATACCCGTATAAATAGAAAGCAATTTTACACTGTGCTGAAGTTGGTGGCAGCGTATCAGGCGGGTCTTGAGGTGAACAAGGAAGCTATAACATCATCCCTAGATGAGATAGCATTACCGCGATTTACTTGGCCAACGAACAACGAAGATAACAAAAATTCAGAACAATTCAGAAGCATACAAGCCAGATTGGAAGAGCGAGTACCTGATAGTACCACTGAAAGCGAGAGTGAGCCTGATTCCCCGCAAAGAACAGGTGGCAGCACCGAGTCACCTACTCCGACCAATAGTGTAACTCAAGAACGGAACGAGGATATCACTGAAGAATATATTATGGACAATGTTCCTAATACATGGCAAAGATTATTTGTTTCTGAAGAGCAAAGACAACTTTTAGGTAATTAAAAATAATTATACTCGTCTATAATCAGCTGGTTTCCATCTTCTAAACAGGACAGAAACAGGGCAGTTTCCGTGCATGTATTACAAAAAAATTATTTAATCATTTTATATAGGTACTGAGGAGGAAAGTTCAGAACGCCATACAAGCGATGAAGGCGACGTGGATGCAGAAATATGTGCTTTCCCACCAGAAGAAATATATGTCATCAATGACGAGCTGCGTGATTATTATAAAACTCAGTTTACTCAGATGCAGCCGGACCCTCAGGGTTTGTTGGCTGGTTCAGTAGCTAGGACCTTTTTCGAGAAATCTCGCTTGCCAGTCACAGAATTGCGTCGTATCTGGCAAATGGCAGACGTGACGCGAGATGGTGCTCTTAGTCTACAGGAATTTTATGTCGCTATGCATCTGGTCGTGCTAAGAAGAAATCACATTGCTTTGCCAGACTCTTTACCACCCTCCCTCGCAAATTTAATCACTAAACCAAATCCTCAACCACTACAACCTGTGGCAGTACCAGTGCCACCACCTGTAACTACCGCTCAGAACAGTCCACCTGCTACGGTACAATTATTTACAACAATTAAAAACCAGTTATTTATATTGACCAAATGTTACATTCATTTTTCTATTACCGGGTATTTTTATAATTATTCAGTAAAATGTCTTATCTAAATTAAATATAAGCTTCTGGTGGTAGAATAATGTGAATTTATACATAGTAAACATAACAATAGGAAATGTTGATTTTACAATTTATTGAAATCTTTTTAAAGAATTTCAATTTAATCTATTAAAAATCTAATAATATTTATAAAGTATGCAAGTGAAGATATGTTATTTAAAAATTTCTTGCTACTTTATTTTAAAACTTATCTTCGTATGTTTTGTTAATAAAACATCTATTTATATCATTTTGGATTTTTAGCAACCAAGAACAATGGAAAAGAGTAAAGAATGGACGAAATTTGTAGATTCGCCAACTGGGACTGGAAGCAGTAGTACACTGACTAGTCCCGGACCAAAACCTGTAAATTTTGATTTTCAAAAAGCAGCAGTTGAAAGGGATCCCATGATATTACATCCTGTGCCCCTTAGGTTGACGCCAGAAGCTAATATCATGGCGTCAGCGGCAAATGGGGCCAGTGGTAATAATGGGTTGAACTTACGCGAGGATGACATACAACATACAACGTCGATTCAGAGGCCGCTTGCAAAAAAACCCACTGTGCTAGACGAAGCTGTTATTGTTACACCAAAAAAGGAGCCACCACCTCCACCGCCACCCAGACCATACAGGACACATGCTAGGAGCTCTAGTCTTGATCTTAATAAATTAGGTTTGCATTAGATTATTCATGCTCGATTATATTTATAAATTATTTATTTAATAATATTATTTTATACTGTTTTGTTTATTATAATTAATTTTTCCGTTTATATGATTTATTTTATAGGAAAAAATGGTCAAAACTTTCTCGGTGCACCACCTCTTGTACCTCCAAGAGTGTCTCCAGGAATTGTAAGTAAATTTACTTTTTTTTTATATAATATCGGTATGTATAACTTCTTTTAATATTGATATGTTATACTTTCCTATATTATTAACATTTCTTATAAATTTGTAAAAAATCTCATAAACTGCTCTTAACTCAACAATTTTTTTTTACAATCTTCAAATTATATTTATTAAACGTATTTAATTTTTATAATAACCTCAAATTATTGTGAGATATAATTTGAAAATAAATTTAATACATTTTTAGATCATTATTTTTAATAGAATACAAATCCTTTTTTATAAGGGATTGTATTTATCCAATAAATTTCAGACTTCGCCACGAAAGTTGGTTGGGCAGAAAAGTGAAGGGGAAGGCCATGTAACAAGCGGTGAAAATCAGGCGTTTATCGCTGATTTTTCGCAATTTTCACCAAAAATAGATTTGATAGATAGTTCAAGCATGGAAAACAGTATTCATAATTTGCAACAGTTCACTGGAATTTGTGGAGCTTTCCAAATTTACAGGAAACCAAGTCCAAGTAAGTAACTTATTGACTCCTTACTAAATGGCTTTTATTACCCATAAAACTATAAATTACACTGAAACCTTATTTTCAGAACGAGAAGGTCAGGACGATGTGAGTAGAGAAGACATTGAAGAAGGAAAGAAAATGTCATTACACGAATTACGTGAAAAGAATGCAGAATTGCGGCAAGTATGCGAGGAACTGACGAAAGAATTAGCGAGCGCTCTCCAGGAACGCATCAATCTGCGAGCGAAATTGTTACTTCTGCCATGATCCCTCTCAACATCTTCCTTACATCCAGAACTTTAAACATTGTTTCGTTCTTATATACAATCTCATTCGCGTCAATATTCATAAATGCGTCTAAATCCATATACAATTTATTTAAGATATCCACTAGTCTTCATTTGTTTGATGTCGACGTTCAAATATGTACATTTTATATATGTACATATAAAAGTTTGTTTTACTTTTTTCATTTATTTTTATATTATAATAATTCATGTTAACGATGTTAAAAATACTCAAAGTCGAAAAAGAGGACAATAATATTATGAAATTATATAAATATGGCTCGATGTTAAAGACTTGTTCCTTACTTTAATGAAATGTTAATAAAATTAGCTTATCGAATTGAATTGAAATTAAATTAGGAACAAAAACATCATTATCAGTGGCGACCTCATAATAGAATCAAAGTCTGTCAATTTTATAATATATCGTTAATATCTGTTTATGGTTACATTTATTAACATAATAATTAGTTGAAAAAGAGAAAATGAAGTAATCACAAAATATTATATTCCTCTGAAATGTGTTTCAATATGAATGTATGTGTAACATTCAAATGAATACTTCGTTATAGTTGAAAATTTTTACATTTGTTAGTAAATTAAATGTAAATGTCGCAACACTATCGCGATATGATACATTTCATTTTAACTGCAATTTTATATACGTAATAACCGTATTTTGAAAGTATTATGGAACAAAGTTTGTTCAATGTAACTCGGTATCAGAAAAAAATTGATCAACTCTAATTTTAAAAATTAATAACATCTAATTTTGATGAAGTAATTAGACGTTTTGAATATAGAAGACTATTGACACTAATACTTTTACAAATCGTACATTTTTAGCATATCAATGAAAACTTATTTGCGAATGTTGAGCTCCGGAGTCTTTAACACTGGGATGAATTAAAAAACTTTATAAAATCATTGATATGGAGTCAAAAAAAAACAATGATCTAGAACCGTTTTATTTTCATATTATGAAATTATATATTTTATCTTAAACTATATTTTATTAAATGTATCTGATTTAAAAAAAAATTAAAAAATAATGCATTATTTTACACTTAAATTAATATTTAAAAAAACACTGTTACTATATTGTGAATTTTATTTTTTATAATTTTTTTTTAAATCAATAAAATTACTATTTAATATAAATGTTAATTAAATTTGTTGTACAAATCGAAATATACGCGAAGATTTTATTTCGTATTCTATATAATATAAAACCTTAAAAAATAATAAATATACTAAAAAAAGGTTTATTAGAATCCGTATTACTTACTTGAATACAACATTCCAATTAAATTTTATATTATTATTTTAATTAATCATTAATTTTTATTATGATTATTTTCTCTCTATTATTTATTATATATTTGTAATAAGGAAATTAATAAAAACTATTCAACTGATTAATTAACTCATGTCTATCTATCTTGAGAATATAATTACATCAAGAAAAACAAGTAATTGAATAATTGATTGAGGTTTTCACATGGGAAGGAATGAATTTCATGCTGTCAATTAAGGCTGTTGAATATTTATTAAGTAGACATTAAAAAAATTTAATAAAAGTTAAAAAAGAAGTTTATATAATATTTAGGAATAAACATTACGTAATTACAGAATTCATATGAAATAATTGTGCCACATGATATCGGATTATATACATATGTATGTATGTCTGTATGTATGTATGTATGTATGTATGTATGTATGTATGTATAGAAATAAACATCACTCATAATATGCGTTATAATGAATTGTATATTTTAAGATGACTGATCTATTTTATCAGAAATTAGTAGATTGAGGCGAGTTCTTGTATCTCTTTATTTGCGAGTTCATTTTCACAGCGAGCTACACATAAAATATGGTTCTTTTTAAAACGAGAAAGCAAAGTGATATTTAATGTTGAATCATTGATTAGAAAATTAAAATAAAATGTTTTTCTCTCTTTACGTTTAATTAAATAATTTATTTATTTCCTTTTTTTACGATAAATTAAGTATTTGTAATGACTGAATAACCATGTAATAGTTATTCAATTTTAAGATGTAAAGTAAAAGTTTTAATATTGTTGAGAGAATGTAATTAAAACTTGTACAAATCATTCATACAATATTTTTATGTACATAATATTGTCGTGAAAAATAAAATTGTTTAATGGAATATTAAGCACTTGCAAAAAGGAATCTGACTTTTATATAAAGATAATAATTAAACTGAATTATTAGTGAAAATTATTTTATTAAGTGAAAAATATACGACTAGTAATTTAGTTTTAATGTATGAAAAAAATTAAAGTAAACTTCCATACATTTAAGTATTGCTTCACTTGCTTAAGAATACAGTCCTGTTATTTAGATGCTTCGTAATGCAAATGAGTAATTTACTTTTATGCTTCATTTTGTTCACTTTATCCGAGTTTTAAATTTTCCGATAAAATATAAATCAATCACCTTAAATTTAAATTACATATATGTTACATTCAATTCAGTATAATTTATTTACTGTACGCAATAAATCATCTTTTACAATTGTAACAGTATTTTGGATTATTGCGCAAAATTTATAAAAAATAACGTAATACGCTTATGATGTAAATCATAAGTAAGGTGCTTAAGGTGATGTGTAAAGTCTACTAAATTCATTTATTTAATACTACATTTAATCACATTTATGAATGTTTCATAATAATATTTACAATTTTCGTCAATACATACTCAAAAGTCTATCCATTTTACTTATAAAAATTAAGTAAAAGCAATTATTTACATAAACAATACTGGTTTTTCACTTATATTATTTTTATATTACTTATGACATTAGGGTAACAAGTATAATAAATCGACCATCGCGAACACGAATAAAGTTGGTGTTGTCATCATAAGAGTTGGTAATTTTCAATTCACCGCATATGTTACGAATATTAAGTTTTATTAAAAGTCCAAAGAAATATTATTGCTTTGCATAATAAGTTAGAGAGTGATCAGTAGTCAATTTCAGACCGGGCGGTAAGTTGGCATTTACCGCACGCTGTACAGTAAATGACGATTTACTGCACGACTCTGTAATAGGCTCCTTTCTGCACACTAATCTATCAAGCAAAGCAATATTTTAAAATTACTAATTTAATTAAATCACAGGAAATAAATAATTTATATACATGAGAGTAACAAACGCGTTCGCGAAAATACAAAAGAAATTATAAATCCAATCGAAATATTGGATATTATCTTCAAGACTGGAAAGTATTTGAATGGATTTCTTCAGATATAAATTGGTTTTTCAAAAGGTATCCATTAATGTATGCTTGAGGGTATCCATTATTTGCATATGCAATTAAATCCCCGGGTGCTTTTGAAATGTGTCTATAATTTATAAAAGCAAAAATGTTCAATACAAATGCGAGCACTGTTTTATTTCAAGAAAAAATTATGTAATAAACTAATATTGATTCTCACCCCGAATACAACATAGCATGCATAGGAACTATGGCTCCAGCTGGAAGATTTACTCGGGAATTTACATTCATTCTATAACAAAGAATGATTTACACAATTTCTTGTAAACAAATTTACATTTTATCTGAAATATCTGTTCTTATTTTATCATTCTTCACTATTATGAAGAAAATTTTAAAGATTTGAAATTATTTCAAATCAATTTAATTTTGTTTGTTAACAAATTAAATTAGCAATAAGAATTAAATTTATATTTATTACTAACATGACAAAATTAATTAAAAATAATCTTACATGCACGGTTTCGTCAGTTTATTAATTATCGGTATTTTGATTGAATCATTATCTTCAAATTCTTCACGCCTTTTCTGACTTCGGAAATTGACTTCATGAATATGCCACTTGTCCTTATTTTGGAAAATCCTCTTTTTCCACCACGGCGATACCAATTTAATTATAACTGGACGACTAGATCTTACTTTTCCTATTCTTGCTGTATATAAAATTGCGGCATATATAAATTCTGGAACTATGTCCTTTAATATTCTAAATACACTTTCGTACAAATCTTCGTTATTGGCAACTGTATCTGGCAAATTGTACATTATAATATTTCGATTTCTTTCTATAAATTGTTGATTGTCTCTATCCTCTTGCAATTTTCGTAATTTTTTAGACATTGATTCTATCGTTTTCTGAACTGTATCCTCGTACATTCTTAAACAATTATCAGTATAAGATTCTTGCTAAAGTTCAAGATAAAATAATTATAAATATCATACAAATCAAAATAAAACGTACTAACTAACATAAACAATAGAAATGAATTTTTAGAGTTAATTTGTTTAACTTAAATATATATATATATATAATTACGTACATGAAAATGAACAACTTCTGACTCGTTATTATAATCACCCATTTTTTTCTTTTCCCTTTTTTTTAATTGCAGTAAATTAAACTGAATAAATTAAATATTTAAATAAAAGTTATTAAAGGTTGTGATGTTTTCCTTTGAGAAATCGAAACTAATGACTTTGTTAGCCATGCTAATATAATAAACGTTTCAAGCTTGTTTACATACCTGAATATGTAAACATTTTTGAAATTATACACTCTGATTCGAAAATAGGAAGCTACAAATAAATTTCAATATCAACAAGAATTCCAATTTATAATATATATCATTGCATTGACTTATAATTTATACAAGTTAATATTCCTTTTTATCTGCCTCTAATAATTCTAATAATACACTGAACTATTTTTTTAAAATAATTACCTAATATAAATTATATCCTAAACATCAAGACTAAGTTTATAAATTTATTTAAATTCTTACATATTAGCTATAAATAAAACAGACATTGCAAGCCTTTGGCTTGAGTTACCAACTTAAAACCATTTTTTTCCTTATGGAGTTATATACTATACTAACTTTGTACCTAATTATCACGAACAATTATTAAATAAACAAAACCATATTGAGAAGGATAACGAAATAAAAAGAATGATTAATCTCTTAGCAATGTTTATTTGAATTTCTCATTTGAAACAAGAAACTTAAAGAGAATAGAAATCATAAAGTGATACAAATACAATTCAGTAAGTGAATATCCGTGCTAACATACAGAAACATTCATTACTCCAAACATTATTGTTGTAACTGTTAATTTTGTAATGCGATAATATTTCATCGGAAACGGAAAAAGCTGCACTTATTCTCCTTGATTTTATTCCATCCTCTTGCTTTCTCAAGCTAATAAAATTTTAAACTCTGTTCCAATCGATCATCGTTAGAACACAAGGCAAAACAATAGTAAGAGATAGAGAGAGAGAGGGAGATTTAGAGAGAGAGAGAGAGAGAGAGAGAGAGAGAGAGAGAGAAACATTGGAACACGTTAAATAACGTGCTTCAAATTGTAACTCAAGACTCTACTGGTCTTTGGTCTGAATGTACTTGATGAGATCAATGACACGGCATGAGTAGCCGAACTCATTGTCGTACCATGAGATGAGTTTCACAAATTGGTCACTCAATGGGATACCGGCTTTGGCATCAAAGATGCTGGAATGGGTATCGCCAATGAAGTCGGATGACACTACATCGTCTTCTGTGTATCCCAAGATGCCGTGCAAAGGTCCACCTTCTGCGGATGCTTCCTTGATCTTTGCCTTGATATCATCGTATTTGGCGGGCTTGCCGAGACGAACCGTCAAATCAACGACCGAAACGTTTGCAACTGGCACACGGAAGGCCATACCAGTAAGTTTACCATTCAAGCTGGGAATGACTTTGCCTACAGCTTTAGCAGCACCAGTGGCAGCTGGGATGATGTTTTGTGCAGCTCCACGACCATCGCGCCATAACTGAAATTAGAAAAAAAATAGATTACAAATCAGAAATTTTGTATTTTAACAATAATCCTCAAAGACAAAAACAGAATGATAAATTAAACTTAAAGTCAAAATTTAATAAATTTTATAATCTTATATAGTTTTTATTGTACCAATAGGCTGAGAAAAGCGGGTAAAAAAAATTATACAATCTTAATATTTTTGAACCATTTATTGGTTTCATTTTATCTTTAATTGTTATTTTGTGCAAGACCCACCTTTCCAGATGGTCCATCAACAGTCTTCTGGGTAGCTGTGGTGGCATGAACTGTGGTCATTAAACCTTCAACAATATCAAAGTTATCATGGATAACTTTGGCCAAAGGAGCCAAACAGTTGGTGGTGCAAGATGCATTGGAAATCACTTTGTAGCTAGGATCATAAGCGTCGAGGTTGACACCACAGACAAACATTGGTGCATCGGCTGATGGTGCCGAGATAATAACTTTTTTGGCGCCACCTTCCAAATGAGCCTATTTTCAAATATTAATAGATTAAAAACCCTTTATTCCCTTTGATTATGGTTTTAAATTAATTATCAATTATGAAAATTACATACAGAAGCTTTTTCAATGGTTGTAAACACACCAGTAGATTCTACGACATATTCAGCACCAGCTTTGGCCCATGGAATGGCTTTAGGGTCGCGTTCGCTGAAGACAGCAATTTTGTTGCCATTGACAACAAGGCAACCATCTTCGGCTTTAACTTCACCTTTGAATTTTCCATGAGTGGAATCATATTTAAACATATAAACCATGTAATCCAAACCAATGAATGGGTCATTGACAGCAACAACCTAAATGAAAATAAAAAAACAAATATTTCATTTAGTTGGAAACAGAAATTATGATAGATAAGGAATTACTTCTTCAACTAAGAAAAATATTTCTTTTTCACATAATCATATATATATTAACTTTTTTTTTTATTTTTACCTGTCCACCCCGCTCAAGGGAAGCTCTCAGAACCAAACGACCAATACGGCCAAATCCGTTGATTCCAATCTTGCTCATTTTGTTATTGTTTTCAGAAATCTGAAATAAAAAAAGCAAGTACATATTTATATGAATCATCAATTAAAATGATAGTTAAGAATTTTATATATATATATATATATTCCACGAGCAAGTCATCCGATAAATTATTTTGGTATATTTTTCTACCGCATGGTTCATTAATTATAGCTTTTTTCACAGCACTGTCCTAATCTATAAATAGATTTAAAGTTTACTATAATTGTTTTAAAATAAAATTTCGAAACCTTCATCATTTGAAATGTTTCAAAACAAAATTAATGACTTTATTCTTCATTAATATGTTTCATAATACAAAATACTTTTTGTTATCTGCAGTAATAAATAAATTAATAAAAACATTAAATTTTATGAATTCTTTGTTCGAATATTATAATTCTTTTAAATGTATATCTATTTATATTCATTAATATGAACGTAACAATTATATTCACCTATAACAATAAAATAATAATTTGATAGATATAACCAAAATAATAGAAATGTATCTTTTATATTAAATGATAATTATTTAACAATTTTCATTATATAAATTTTAAAAATGATATACATTGTAATGTAAACGAAATATTCTATTTTGTAAATTATTTTAAAACCATAAAAATTCACAATGTTATTTCTTAACATGTTAAAAAAATTTAATTAGTAACAAATAAAATGAATAATACAAGTTATCCTGTTGCTGCATCAAGTTATTTAACTGAAACACTTATGTAACAGTTTTACATCATTTTAAGATCTTAAAATTTATTATTATAAAAATTATTGTTAAATAAAAACATTTATATTTCCTTAAATGTGTTTATAAATATCATGTAAAAATCATATTATTATAATAATATACAACTTAAATATCAACAATTACCAACAAACCCCTGCTCCTTATGGTTTGTTTTCACTATTTGTTTTTAAACTAGTAATTTCTAGAATTGGAAGTATTTATCTTTTTATATTAAATATAAACAATTCTTTTATACAAATGCAAATAATTTAATTATACTCTTAATTAAAAGTCTAAAATAGCTTAATGAAACTGAGAAATCTTTGATATTGAGCCATGACTTTTTGAAGGTCATCCAAGGACAAGTTCCATCCCTGCGTCCTTGAAATCTGACCTAGTAATTGATTTTTCATATGCATACAAACAGCAAGATTTAAGAACAAATGCATTACTTATTCCTAAATTACAATTCTTTCGTTTTTGTTTTCTGCCAATCTTTTGTTTTTACAGTGTTAGGTCAAATACATGACCAATAAACAGGAACAAATGCGCAAAGTAAAAACTTATTAAAATCATTGGTTATACAATTAAGGTAATTAAGATATTTAATAATTGTACTAGACATCATTAAACAATAATAAACTGGACTACTTTAAAACATCAAACAATAATAAGATGATTTAAACTTAAACTCTAATTCAATTACATATATGTATATGAAAAAAAGATTTGGAAAATAACCACGACCGAGATTTATAATTTCTTTTAAATTTTTCAAGTGATGTAAAAAAGAAATCCACAATTCCAAATGTCAAAAACCAAACGGTTTACTTATTTGTAAGTTTTTGAATTCAATTTTTTAAAAAAATCATCAATTATATTCAATCGCGCCATTTTCCTTTAGTTTATCTGCGATCGTTTCAAAAAAAAAATGTTCATGACAATTGACACGTAATTTACGCAAACGTGATATTGTAATTATTTGCGCGAGAATACGAAATTCCGCGGAATCAATATCGACCTAATCGTAATAATTAACGGAATTTAATTCTCCCCGAAAGAATGAAATATTACATCATGCGAAATATAATGTAACCGTGACGTCATCAAAGTCACCGGTATAGATGAATGTTACAGAACAATTGAAATTTGTGCGCGATTCCACCGAAAAATTAAATGCACTTTATAAATATCTTAAACGTCGCTCCCTTAGTTGGTTAAATGTTAATCGATTGAAGTGATAGACGTGAAAATGTTGTTACGTTAAAAGTGATTTGGATTTGGTACTTACATTCGGGAGATACTTACACGACAATCACCACACGAACAGTGTCATTTGAAGGGCAGAAAACGGTAATATAACCGGCACGAACTACTGCGTATGCGCGCTGCACATCCCGTCATTTGTTGGCAACGATTCGGCCAACTTCGCGTCGTGAGTTTTTATGAAAATAGAGAACCGGAGTAGTTTTTTGAACGCCTTATTACCAACTTCAAGTGCGAGTCCCGGCCTGAACATCTCCACACTGGCACAATCTAGTTATATTCAGCGGTAAAACATCATTATAGTGTTGTAAGATATTGTTATTTATTTTGAACACTAAATAGTAAGGTAAATAACCTTATTATGAATTGTTTTTCTTTCAAATTAAACAAAAATTATATTTCATATAGATGTAATTTGTATTAACACTTTAATATAAAATTAATAAATATTTGAATTCGACTTTTTTATTATTGTTATTTAAATTTATAACTTATATATAATTGTTCAATATTTCTGGCAAAAAATGTTTAATATTATTTGATATTAATAAAAAATAATTTATTCACATTAATAATAATTAATTAAAAAGTAAACTTAATATAAACATATCAATAATTTAACCTTCATCCGAAATATTGTTTCTCATCATTTTTTCAGGATTCTGTTTGATTTGTAGTTTCAAAATATTTATGTAATATACATCTTTATACTGTAATTGTATTTAAAAGTTACATACATTTTTGTAATATGTTTCTATATTTGAGAAACTATAATTAATAAAATTTAAATAGTAATAAAAAATTATTTTTGGAAACATTGCAAGTACTGATTTTTAAAAATAATGGCCATTGTAATATTATGATATATATATACTAATTTATTATATAAAAAAGTGGTTTTAGTATTTTGTAATTAAATTAAACAGAAATTAATTAGTACATTCTTGTTTCAGCAACTATAATTTTATAGAAACTCGTGCAATATATGCAGTAAAATATTAATTAATATTAATTCTCAACAATAATGAAGAAATCTCGAAAACAATGTCCTAATCCATTGTTTGAAACGTGGATTACAGAATGGTATGAAAAAGCTAAAGCTGAAAATAACCCGACGCAATATGGCTTTGCAAAAGCTTTACAATCCTTAAGAAAGTGTCCCTTAGCATTTGACAGAGGACAAGATTGTCTATTATTGGAATATTTTGGTACAAAATTGTGTAGGATGCTAGATAAAAAATTAGAAGAGCACAAAAAATTAAAGAAGTGTAATTCTCAAGTGAATGTTACTAATGATGTTGTATCAACTAATTCAAAACAAAATACAGAACAATATAATATAGAGGATGAGGTAACAATATATGCATTAAATCATAATATTTACAGAAAAATAGACATAAATTTAGAAAAAAATTATTTTTAACAAATAATGTTACGTTTTACTTTGACGCAACATTTTTAGTGCAAATTACTTATTATTATTTACTGTTTTATTAGATTACAGAAGTAATACCGAAAGGGTCATGTACTTATGCAATATTAAGAGCTTTACATGAGATAAAGATTAAAACTCCACCTGGTATGTATATAACAATTTATACATATAATTATTAATTTATATAAATAATAATATCACGTAATATTTATCAATGATTAAACATATTTGTTCATATAGGATATTTAACATTAAAACAGCTGAAAACAGAAATGCTGCAATATTATGACTCTTCGCCGAATCAGAACGAACAAAGCCATTTATCATCCTTAACAGAATTAATAAATAAAGGTTTTGTACATAAAATGTCACCTCCTATTAGGTATTTTATGTTAAATTTACCAAACAAATTAGAATTTAGATATTTTACATTAATTCATTGAAATTGTGTTCATTTAACGTTATAGGTATGGCATAACTGATAGTGGCACAACTGAGATTATAAAATTATCTAATGAAAAAACAGGTATTATTTATGATAATGATAATTCATTTACTAAATTTTGCGAAGAAAATAAAGAACCAAATCCATGTGTGAAACAGTCACAATTATCTCTCAATTATTCAAAACTTGTATTTGGAATTAAAGAAATGAATTTAGAGTGTAAGGAAAGTGTTGAAGGAAATAAAGTACATCGTAGTGAAGAATTAATAACTGTTGATAAATGTGCTGTTATAGAAACTGTGCTGTCCAAGACTAATGCAATATTCCCATTAAATAAGCAAACTTTTAACGTGGATGGAAATAAAAATGGAAATATTAATGATAATGCCATTGAAGTTGTGCATAATTTTCAAGAGAGCGATTACTTTATTTTAGAGCCAAATACCTTTGATATCATTCTCTTGGTAGATATACACGAAACAAATTCGTAAGTTTGTATTATTATTTCTTTTTTATCCAAATAAAATTATAACATTAATAAATTATAAAATTCAGTTGTAATTATAATATAGGAAGACAACATCAGGAGATGACCAAACAGTATCAAAATTAACATCATTAAAGACTAAATTTTTGGTACGCCACTTAAACATCGGCGATTTTGCATGGATTGCTCGTTGTAGAAAAACTGACAAAGAACTAATACTACCGTATATAGTAGAAAGAAAAAGAGTTGATGATTTGAGTTCCAGTATAAAAGACGGGCGTTTTCATGAACAAAAGGTATCAAATTAATTTTTTGTTTCTTCTAACAATGTTTAGAACAAGTTTAATTATAAAAAAAATACTGTTTTATTTATTATAGTTCAGATTGAAGAGATCAGGAATTCCAAAACAGATTTATTTAGTGGAAGGTTTAAATAAAAACGTACCTACAGGTATTCCACTCAAATCTTTGCTACAAGCATCGATTAATTCATTAGTTCAAGATGGCTTTGCTTTAAAATACACAAATAGTCATAAAGATTCAATGATATTCTTATCTCTCTTAACGACATCATTCATTAATCAGTATAAGGTATAGTAAATTCATTATTATCATAGTTTTATTTTATGCATTTTGTGTCTAAATAGATGAAAACAAACTTCTAAGATATTTAATAAGTAATTATTTTATTGTTGTTTAAATTATTGATAACATAATTTATTTTAATTTCTAGAATAAGCGGCTCATAAGCTGTAAAAAAAATAATCTAGAGACAGCTAAGAATACAGATGATACAGAATGTTTAATGGATTTTGCAGAATTCAATAAAAGTTCATCTAAAATGAAAGTAAGATAATTTTCCTTACAAATATTATAAACATTTCTTCATTATTTGAAAACTTGAAATTTAATCTTTATTTCGCAGGATTTAAAAGTTCAAGAAATGTTTGTACGCCAGCTTGCGCAAATGAAAGGGGTTTCTATTGACAAAGCATTAGCCATAACTAAAATTTATCCAACACCTTGTATCTTGTATCATGCTTTGATCAAATCTGGTGAAAATTTGTTAGCTGACATTAAAGTGGGATATAGTAATCAACTAATAGGGTCAACTATAAGTCAAGCAATTCACAAGTTTTATACTAAAACAGAATTGAATTGATCGATTTATTAGAGCAAAATGTAAATTATTTTATTTTCATATTGTAAAATTATTGGAACATTAATGATTTAAATAAATAAAGTTTATATTTTCAATTTTCAGCCAATTATAATTTAATTATAAAAGTATTTGCTCGATCAACACGTGTGCCAAAAAGTACTGATTTTCATCACGTTGAAAACAGGTATTTAATATCCACTTATTAACATTAATTTGGGTCTTTCCAATTTTTTTATAGCAGGAATTGTAAAAATATAAATAATAGATATAACTAAGAATTATGTATAAATACAATTATACATTTTTTATTTAAATATATGTAATATATTTGTTTATTCAGATATATGTACATTAATTCATCAAATTTTCAGTACTGTATTGTATATAATCATTATATTTTATTATTTTTACAATTTAATAAAAAACTTTGTTTAAATTGAATTATCATACATATGTCTATAAAAAGATAATACAAAAAATATACATATTTAACAAAATGCGTACAAAGTGAAGAAAAAATTAAAAAAAAAATAAACAATTATAACTATACGTTATCAACTTTAACATTTGTTGTAGGATTGTCTACAATTAGAGTTTGAACGGTCGATGATACAGTTGTATCAATTTGAGCTTTTTGCTGATCATTATCATTATCCGCTTGAGACACATTTTCTGTTGCTTTGCTAAGACTTGTTGAACTTAACATAACTGACACCTGTTCTGGCAAAGGACAAGCGATAAGCAGAAGTTCTTCGGGAGTGTAATACATATTTAGTAACTGTGATAGTTGAGTAAAAGCGGCAACAATGTTATTTTTTATCGGTCTGAACAGAATGCATTCGGTTTCACGATTCGCGAGGTACAACTGCATTGATTGCTGTATACTTGGTAATTTAAATTTAATGAGTCTTAACGCTTCGCTGACAATAGCAGCAACATCCTGCGCGGTACCAAGTATACATTGGTTACTTGTCGCTTCATTTTTTGGCAAATTTGCATCTTGCATTGAATTACTACTGTTGGATTCTTTTTCCAACAGCTTAATCACAGGTTCGATCAGCAAGGTAGTCACATGCTGTATAAGATTTTGACAAGTTGACTTTAATTTTGCATCCACATGTTTCCTGGAATCAATTAACTGTTCCTTCATTTGCGGGGCACTTTCCAGCAGGAATTCCAAAAGCGCATTGTTCGAAATTGTAAACAGTCGCGACCTCTTCTCCAATAGGCTAAAGGCAGCAGTTTTCACCTGTAAAATATTAATCGAATTAAATTAAAATGCAAAATCAACCACTTGATATTTACAACTGACAATTTAAGCAGCTTGCCTTCGAAAAGTCCAAGCTATATTCTTTAATTGTTAAATCCACTTGAAACGGTGCTATTTGTTCCCTTAAAATCAATAAATGTTTCACTTGAAAGAGCTGACCATCCAAGATGCTCGATTTCTTTTCAATTTGTTGCTTGGCATTTTCAATGCTCTGAACGCATAACATTATTGCTTCTTGGCTAAGCGATTGAAAAACTGGCCTATCGACGCACCGGTACAGTCGCGATAGGCAAACCAAGGTTCGCCTCACAGTGGGATACCACATGCCATGTAAATCCGCTGGTGAATTATTGCTTCGCGATTTCTGCTGCATTGCTCCATCCATTGCTAAATGCATCCTGGAAACAGGTTCCACGTTATTTGCACTGTTCATACTATTGACGCTATCCATCGAGGACAAAGATATCCTTTTCATTCGTATCTGGCGGTTTTCTTCTTGAATCGATTCTGCAATATCTTGCATCATTTTTAATTTTTGCGGGTATGCAAGGTCCCCGGGCGATGGTTTGTAACCCAAAACATCGGATTGTAAGTACAAATTAGCACGAAAGACCAATCTTTCTTGAACATCGTGGAGTAATTGTAGACAAATGTTGCCAAAACCTTGAAGAGCTTCCGAGTTACTAGGGACATGCTCGTCGAGCATTTCCACTCGAAGGATGCAGCAAATTTCAGCGAGAGTTTCCAAATGATAAATGTGTATTATGAATGGTCGCAGGGTATCATAGAGGGATGTACAAAGGCTCTCTAAATAATTATTCAAGTTGGTTGATAATTTAGAGAAGAATTGGTAAAATAAACGATGCTCATCTATGGAGGCGTGCAATAGCAAGGCACATGAATGTCTCACCAAGCTGCAATGATCGCCATTGTACTTATCTTTAATAGATTGGAGGCCTTTTTGAACACTTAAGCCGAGAAGCGTGCCTCTTTGACTCAAATAATATTGATGGCATTCCACCAAAAGGGTGTCATATTCTTGACTTTTGTATGATCTCATTTCAATTTGATCAATCACTGCCTTTACTTTTGGCAGAATAGATAAAAATCTTCCGTAAAAAAGGGCCATCGCAGCTGCGTCAGAACTTTTCTGTATACTCTCGTTGCCTGTAGGATTTAAAATGCTTTCCGTTGCTTTATCGAACATTTTAAATATGTAGTTTTGCATGTACACCATAGCTTTCGATTGACAGTGTCTGTATTTGACTAAATAAGTTAAGCTTTCTTTAAATGTTGAATTGTTTTGTATAAAAATCATGTTGTTGTCAATTTTGCTTAGAAGGTCAAAAAACATTTCACTATTTACAGACAGGGTCGGCGCCTCCAGTTTATCCATTATAAGATTGGCTTCCTTAAAATATTTAACGTAGGTAGATATATTCAAGACCAATGTACTTAACTTTTCTTGGTCTGATAACAGCTGTTCACTAGCATTATGTAAAGATGTTGTTTTGCCTGAAATTTTATAATAAATCAATTGAAATGGCATAATTTCTGCAATAAATAATACGTTAAATACACAGTTTATACAAAATAACATAAGTATATACATAGAATAATTTTTTTAGTATTTACAATAGAAATTCTTAAGGACACTTTTGTTATAAGTGTTATTAATATTATTATATAATTATAAATCATAAAACTAAATATTTTACACAAAATCAATATCGAATAAATGGCTTATCATTAAGAAATTCTTTTAATTAAATTTTTCTGTGAAAATAATTAAAAATATACTAATCTAGTAATAAATGATTGATATTTCACCCAAATATATTTAATTATTTATGTATAAGATATAAATTTAAAATCAAAACAATTTTTTGAAGTTTTATAATATCAAAAAGTGTCAAATAGAAATTTTATAAAAATTACCAGAGACAACAGAATACTGTTTGGACAATACGGAAAAATCTTGCAATGCCTGTCCTATTTGTTTGCATAATTCCTCGCACTCTTTATAACGAGTTTGTAGTTGTTGCAAATAATTAATATACTTTGTGTCTTCCGAATACACGTAACGTTTTTCCAACTCGGAATAGCATTGCATTAGTTCTTGGTATGAGGATATTTTTTCAATATTGCCAATAGAAACACTCCTCGGTTCCGAGGATGATACGCTAGACTTTGAGAAATGTACCGGATCCAACAAAGACATTTCTTCTTCGATGAATGACAACTTTTCTTTTTGAAGAGTAGTCAGTGGTGCCAGAGGATTGTTTGACAGATCCCATTTAATAAGGTTATCCGGAATAATGTTTCTTACATTAGCCATTGCTTTATATTATTATAATTAATATAATGACGAAGAATTGTAATTGTTGTGTATCTTTAATTAAATAAATTAAACATTTGAGTTTTACGTGAAATACACGTCACGTTATGTTTACTTCATTTCTTATACTTGTCATCAATTTGAAGATATGAGGCACCGAAATAAACTAATATTGGTAGGCGCGCTCGTGCGACAAAAACTGTCGTAAAAAGAGACCGACATGGAGGGTAGGCTATCCTTGTTGTACAGTCAGTTCGGCAAATTTTCTCGCTGCTTTGTTGCAGACGACAACAAAATTGTAGTAATCACTATTTTTTGGTGCATACATCTTTGTGAATGAAATTGTACTCCCGTGTCCCCAGAATGGCGCTCTGGTCCGTATATCGTAAAATATTAAATAGTTAAATTTTGATTATAAAAGACACTAACTTAATTGTAATAAAAATTATTTGTAAATAAAATTATGATATTAAAATGTATCATGGAATAGCGTTGAAAAATATTTATACAATGTGGATATTTGTTACCAACAGGAACTAATTATAAAATTCGACATAACCTAAGCTTATGCGATACCAGTATAGTTCAAAAAGATGAAAAAAAATGGGGGAAAGATATTGATGATAATCTTTTTTGGTTGAGTCAAAATTAAGGTATATTGAACACCAATGATATTCTTGGAAAAATTTTACAAAGAACAATTTTTGTTAACAAAAATTAAATATACCTAATATAGATAACAAAAAACCAAAAAAATTTATAAATTTACAAGAAATTATAGAAATTAATTACAAGAAATGTTAAGCAGTTATGAAATAATAATAAAAAAACATGACAATGAAGAATTTATTAAATAATAATAATGAATTTAATGTTTTTATGAAGTTTTTGTTGCTTTCTATGATGTGGAAAATAAGTCAAGTTCAGAGAACAACAATAATTTATTAATAGATTGGTTAAATTACAAAAGAACAATATATGATCTTTGCGGGATAATAATTTTATATAAAATAATTTTAAAATATATATATATATATATATATATAAACTAATAAACCAAATAATAATATAAATTATATTATTGAATTGCGTAATTGGAATTCCAAATCAAGTAAACAATTAATATGAATTCTTTTAAAGGATTACAATGTCAGGGAATCTTACAAAAAAATAAAAAATATTTATCAAGTATTAATTTTTACTGCAATCAATAAAATTAATAAAATATACAGAAGGTGTAATTATAGTGTCTGATAAATTCGCACTGCAAAAATACAAGATAGCTTTCTAAGAAAAGTTGCAATACATAAAAACAAACGTAAATTATTCTAAACTTGTTTCAGTGTTGATGTACGTTGCGTTTTTCTTAAATTAATTTTTAGTTTACAATATATTTAAAGTTATGTATTATTAACCCTGTAGTGCCGAAGTATGTTTTACACTATTCAAAAATTTTTTTTTCATTGTAATTATATTTAAAATTGTTTGCTAACTTGGACCTGTTGGTGAAAATTCATTAAAAATGTAAGAAATCATTAATTTCATTACTGTCCATATATGATCATTTAGGCGTTTACGGTTATAAATAATTAGAAGTACTCAAATGTATTATAATGTATGTTTTATTTATTCTAAACAATATTATAATGTTTAGCTACATATATTTGTCTGTTTTTAACTAGTGTAATTTTTAATATTAGCATTTTAAATTTTTATTACTTCACAAATCACAAAGAAGACTGTTTTTTCGTATGGAAGGCATAAAAGCAATTCTGATTTTTGTTTACGCAAAGCCCAACATTGCATTTATCGCATTTCGTGTAAACGCGACTTTTTAAGCACCACCTACATGTAACTCGATTATCAGAAAAATTAACCAAGTGCCAATCAGAGTCAATATTTCTTTCAGCATTAAAATCTTCATTATCTGATACATCGCTCGTATCTGAAATATCAGGATTCGGAGGAGCGATGCTTAAAACTTTGCTTCTAGTAAGCATTTTTTACTG
>JABFPN010000641.1:0-40940 GCA_022817305.1 Leptoteleia sp. ZL-2020
CAAAGCATATATTTATATTAAGAATAATTTCTATTTATAGACTGAAAGAAAAAAGTACGACAATAACAATTGAACGACGCATGTGTATTTTCAAATAGACATATTCTTATAATAAATAGAATATCTGGTTAGTGTCATCTGAAATAAGTTTTATTATAAAATGAAATTCCTTTTAATATAAAAACCTTAATCTATTGTATATTAACTGAATATTCTTATTTTTAATAGATTTTCTATTAGTTTTAATAGGAATATTTTCTTTGTACAGGTTTCTTAAAGTAAGTATATTTTTTTTCTGAGTGTAAACGGTGTCACTTTTTCAAGTAATAATTATCAGAACTGTGGCACATAGAGTCCAGGATTACTATATTATTTTTCTCAGTGTAATAACAGAGTACGTAGGCCAGCACCGAACAATTTTTTTCGCGGACCAGAACACTTTCTAATATCAATATTTTAATGAAGTCAAAACAAAAGTAGAAAAATAACTGGACGAAGTTTGAAACTTAGTCGCCAAGTCCCTGATTTATCACTCAACATTATAAATAACCCGTGGAATCTTTGATTTCTCCCAACACGTACTGTCAGACATTAAATCACAATCTTCCCCCTTTTGCGTCATCTCGCCAAGAGTTGATATTTCCAATACGTGATTGGAATCCCGCGCAAATTGAATTTACCGTGCGTTCGCTCGACAAAGGCTCGGATCACTGTAATAAATGTTAACCCTTAACTCGAGGAGAGTTTCGCTCCGTTGCGAGGCGAATGAAAAATCTCTTCCCCGAGCGGGAAAAGTTTCGACGTCGCGCGAGACACCTGTTACCCGCTCCATTTCCGCGGGGAAAAGCGCGGGGGGGGGGGACAACGGCATATATTATGCAGCGGGATCTCCGTCCGCGGCACTTTATTGCATTAATATCAAACTTGGTACTTATGTCTTGGCGCGCCATTAAAATTCGGCCGCGTCAAAGAGAGCCGGACTTCTCTCCCCTTTTGCGAGAAATCCCAGTCGAACCGGGAGCCGAAAATTATCGTGCGGAGTTTCCGCGAAAGTTTAAAGACGCGCGAGATTTAATGGCAATTTTGTAACGTCCCCAGTTTCAATTATTTACGATTCAATGAGGAGAATACGAATTTCGTCGAGCTCGCAATATTTTAAAGCATAAAGTTGTTTTAAAGTTAAAAAGGGGATGTAGAATTATTGAAAAAAAAAGAGATGTATACATACTTTTTTATATTTTATCGCTTTAATATCACGTGATTTAACATAGTTAACTTTTAAGTGGATACTAAACAATTAAATGGCAATATCGCAAAACAATACGTATAAAAAGTCGTACTGATCTATTTTCTTAGATTGTAAAAAAGAGAGGATTGATTCAACCAATTATCACCCAATTTTCGTACTCAAGTTCACAACGGAATTGTTATTTCTGGAAACAAGTATAACAGAGGTAAATCGCCCTGAGAGCATGCTTCAATAATCTACTATTTCAAACTTTAATGAGATTTATGTAATTATCAATGAACATTTGATCACCTTAATTATCAAATATTTTTTTTTCCAAGTTACACGTACAGGATTATATTCCCAAAATGTCGGCAACAATAATAAGGCAAGGCTTTAATTAATTAATTAGATAAAAGTAGCATTAGTCGAAGACGTGCAAAGTGTGGTTCATGCGTCTCATTAAAAGGTATCGGCGCGGTGGTTTACGTACGCGCATGCATATAATACCGGCTGGCGTAATTACCGCGTTATTAATTCGCGATATCAATCTGCTGGCTGGACGCATACCGCCGGCAAAGTAACTTCGCATACAAGCGTGCTCGTACTTTGATTTCAATTAAAATCTATTAGGTCGAACGAGCCTTTTCAGAATCTGCATTAAGATTACTTCATCACCGTGGCGCGTTCCTTTCAGCGACTATAATGAACAAGTAAATATCTAAAAGACAAGCTCTTTCCCTTGATTCTATACTTTAACAAGTCGCGATAACATTTCCCTTCTTTTTATATCCCCCTAATGACAGGAAATATTCTAAGACATTCCAAAATTGTCAAAAATATTCCTATGCATAACTCTAGAAATATTTATGGTACATTTTTGGAATCATAAAAAAGGTATGAATTACCGAGATACCAAAGGTTCTTTCATTACGTGAGATAGACTAAACGGACTATTTTCTACAGTAATAAAAAATACAATAAAAATATATTTATGATATAGCTTGATAAGGTTTGCTTGCTGTAAACTATAGTAATTTTTCATAACAATTTTCCTCAGCTTCTACAACGCTTAAAAGTACATATTTTTTTTACATGGAATATGAATCTGACAATAAAAAAGCCCACTCGATGTTAGATAACTGCGAATTTTAACGAAAAAAAGTAAAGTATACTTGAATTTACATTTTTGACTTTTTTTTTTATTGATATATCACGCACAGAATTATTTAGTGCGCGCTGTATAATCATCGTGGTCTGCAAATTTTTCTCTTCTTCGTCTGCTTTTTTATTTTCAATAATTTTATTATTTTTTCAAACGGGTAATTTATGTGGATATCAAAAAATAAATTGTCCCATTTATGCATACAAATGGAATGTGGTCAGGAATTGTTTTTGGTTCTGAATTAAAATCTCTTAAAGAGAATATTGAAATAATGATGTATGAAAATAGCGTTGCCAAGTTACAACGCCATGTATTTCTTATAAAGCATAGATTACGAGTCTACGGGCGTAATATTACAGTTGGGAATGCTTCGTGAAAATTTTAAGACCGAAATCGAGTGGCGCAGTAAAACCCGTAAATATTTTATGCCATTGCATATTATTATTTTCAGTGTCAGTTTTAATGCAATTTTCATTCCAAATACGACTTTCGAAGCAAAGCTGACTTAAAAAAAAAAGTGGAACTACACACGGATTAAGCTTTGATAATTTTACATGCAACTTATTTTTGTATCATTTTCTTTTTACACAGTAGCATTAAAAGGACCATATATAATTATACACTGAGAAAAATGAAATAGTATATTTATCAATAAATTCTGGGGTATTGAACCTATATGTACTCTGTAGGTGTAACTGTAATAATTTATGGAAAAACTAAGTATATGTAATGCATACAGTTTTATAAACATAGAATACTATACAATGTGTATAGAAAAATTTCCCAAAAATTATAAGTGATACACATACAAAGAACGTATAGGTTCAGTATTCCAGAATTTATTGCTAAATATGCTATTTATTTTTCTCGGTGTAATGTAAAATCAAAATAAAAAATACATATAATTAAATACCTAAAATACTAATTGATTAAAAAAATACACTCATCTTTATTTTCTTATTTTATTAAAAAGTATAAGTTTGTAAGCACACTACTTATTTATCACTAAAGCTAATAATTTTTTTCATTAAGCAATCTATAGAATCACAATAATTTCTTTGTTTAGGTGAACGATACGAGAAGGAAATAAAAAGGGTATAAAAAGTTGCTTTTTCTTGATTTAAAGCAATAATCATAAATTGTGATGAATAAAACTCGGCTTAAATGAGCGCGAAGCGTTGTTTAGGATTCGATCGAGGGGGTCTTAAAAAGGATTACCGGGTGATCCGGCACGCTCCGGGCATAAAATAGTCGTGCATGGTAATTTTTACGGCGCCGTACGGAGGTAGGTTGCGCGCGCGCACGCGCAAATCCCCGTCGTCTTCAAATTTTGCAAGATTACATCGGAGCCGCGCGATAATCATTGCAAAGCCGCGTGTTTTACGACGGACCTTTGCACTTTCAACGACATTGTCATTGAACCGCCGGAGCTGGTGTACGTGCGAGTATGCCGGGTTGCGCGTGTATTGGTGCACGGCGCGCTTTAAATGAACGTCACCGTGGAGCCGGACTGGGAATATATTTTGTACATTTTCTTCTCATGTCGCGGCGTTTATGTAAACTGCAATACGTCGCGTCGCAGGGGCGTAACAATCGGGGGAAGGGGGGGGAATAAATGTGCGGAGGTGGTTCTTTTTTTATCCCGCTCAAACATTTCAAACGTTGTATGTTAATTTTGGCTCGGCGAAAGGTCGCGATCGAACATAAAAGCTTTCTTTTCTCCTTTTTTTTTTTATAAACTTTCATTGTGTCGTAAACGAAGGCTTTACAGGCTTGATTTTTTGTCTTCGCTGCATAATTAATTTAGATGTCAATTTCAGTGCAATTATCGAGGTATTAAGGCAATTTTTTTGTTAAGTTCAAAGCTTTTATCGTGCAATTGACGGGTAGTTTTGATATTAAAGATACAAGGATATATTACACGAATAATGTTATTAAATATAATATATTTGATTAGAAGACAATGTAATAATAAAGATTATATATATATATATGATGAGAATAGTGTTAAATGTTAAATCCAACGAATTTGAATTTAGACATGTTTTAACGTATCCTATATTAAGAACTCTTTTTATTTCTATTTTAACCTATATTCATTAATATCCTAGTCAAGTTGCAAAAGATAAAGTATTAAATTTAACAAATCAATACTAAATGGAAGGAAAATGAATTTAATTATATATATAAATTGAATCTAATTATAATAAAAGTATCTTCTAATTAAAACAAAAATAAGAAAGAGAAATTCATTACATTAATATTATCACATGTGACCTCATTAGGTCAATAAACAAAATATGAAAACAGATTAAATAGAGCAATCGTTCCAAAGAAATAATAATAAAATGTTACAATTTCTCTCAAAAATAACATATCTCATTTCATGTCCGGTAACAAAATTGCATTTATATAACACAAATGAACAAATAATCATTGAAATTGCAACGTGAAATTAAACGATTTGAACTATATTATATCAATATCACTACCAAATGTTCAAGATATAAATTTAGTGACACTAACTGAATTCAAGCCCTAGCAAAGAAGAGTTTATGAAAAATTTCTTTTATAAAATTATTAAATAAAATATTTTTCTGTACCAAGTATATATAGATGTAATTTCTACTCAAAAGATATTTCATTTGTATTAATAAAATGAACTATGTCAAGTTATAAATAAGGTTTGACTCTAAAAACAAGTTGCTTCAACTCGATTTTACTTGATTCAACTTGGTATCTTTTACAGTGAAAACTAAACGTGCGCTGGCAAGATTAAATTCAACGTTTCAGGTTCGACGAAGAGGCCGCGAAGACCATTAGTGTTAACGGTTTGTAAAGGCCGAGCACAGCGCTCGCGATATTACGTCGGTGCGTGCACATGTGCGCGCTTTAAAAGCGTTACAAAAGCGCGTGACGCGCTCGCAATGGAGCGTCGACGGCCCCGCGCGAGGTGCTCCAAAGCGAGCGCCGGTTTTTGCACTAGACGCCCATTGATATCGGACACAAAGAGCCATAGTGCAGTTCAGACGTAGCGAAAGCGTAGCTTGCGCCGCCGCGGTAAAAAAAAAAGCAACAAATGTCAATTATTTCAAGTATAATTGCACCGGCTGCCAAAGTAGTTCCGATGCGCCCGCGACTTTATGAACTTTCTGATAAGTTGAGTAATCACGGAGCGGAACGTTATTCATCAAAAGTTTTAGTTACGATGGAATAGTTTCTTTCCTTTTTCTATTTGCCTTAGAGAACGAGACGTTCTTTTTTTTATTCATTTAAGTGTGAACATTATTTTGTGATTTATGTGTCATGTGAAATGTCAAATGAAAATTAAGTATGATATAATTTAACGAAATTTTTCGCTCGTGATTATTTTTATTAATTACAAATTTAACTATCAATATATAATTTTATAATAAATAAATTTGAAATATTAATTTTAAATTTAACCTTTCAAATTTCATGTTATATTTTCTTACTTATGAATAAATTATTACAAATAAAAAAAGGTAAAGAGAGTGGCAATTTCCTCAAAGCAAAAAATTAGCATTCTCATATTATAAACCGGAAGGATTCTTTTCATATTTTAATTACAAATACATCCGTAATATTATTAAATGTCGAAACAAAAGTGGTCAAAAATAAGGGTGTGTCAATTTGCCTGCTCGCGGACCGTCAAAAAGCACGCGGTGCGTTCGTTTTATTGAAATTGCTAAAGTAAACGTGTTGTTGCATTTCAAACGGAACTTATTATAATGCACAAAAATGATTCGAAATAAAGATCGCACAAAACTCCACCGGCTGGCGGATGAAAAATTCATCCGATTTTAATTTAACGAGGATCGCACGGTGGATACATATTTAATTGAAAATAACGGGCAGTTAGAAATTAAATATTTGGAAATGCAGTTAAATTAAATAATACGGCTGTGTTTGCATTCGCGTTGCGATATTAAATTGCAGAAATTACTTAAAAAATACTTTCTTTTTTTTCCATAAAGTATATAACTCTGCTGCTCCTTTTACACTTTGACAATTACGTGAAAAACGAATATTGACGAATAAGTAAATTTAATAAACATTTAATTAATATTAAATACTCAATAATTGGAGTAAGAGCTATTAAAATTGAATCATTGGAAATTATAAATTTATTTGTATAACATAATAATTAATAAAAATGGCGTGCAATTTCATATTAAATTACAGCGAAAATAATTTTAAAATATTTCAGTGTACTCAATCAAAATTAACATACGTTAATTATACTGTTTAAATGTCACGCATGTACAGCAAAATATGGTAAATCAAACTATTCTAGTTTAAGTTGGTTAAATCAACGAAATATTATTCGTGAAAAAAAGAAAAACGTTTTGCTGATTCAAATAAATTACTTCACGAATAATAATTATTTTGTTAAATTAACAAAGTATTTCTCTTGCGTAAATAATGACAGGATATTTGGTTCGTTTAACAAAATTATTCTGTGCGTGCGGCAGTAATGATAAAAAAAAAAACATAGTAATTAATAATCAATAAACCAATAAATATTCGGATCAAATATTTTATCGTAATTGCGTGCGTTTAAAGTGGTACAAAATTTAATTAAAATAATCAAATACATCGAAATTCGGATAAAAGCGAGCGAAAAGTGAAACGGGATACGGGAAAACGGAAGTGCGATATTACGCTGCGCGAAAGAGGCATATAAAATGGTATTACAGTGCGAAGGCCGCTGAAATGCAGTTCAAACTCGACGAAATGGGAGCGGGCTTTTAATGTTTAAGTGGCTATTATGTTTAATTAATCAATCAATTACGAGTCCGCGGGCGAAAAAGGACTCGGACGTTCGCGCGCGGGCGATCGCGTGGCCGCGCAGCAAGATTTTCCAGATTTGTCCCAACTATTTGGCCACAATTAGCCGGTTAGCTGGATTCGACTAATTGACTCTCCGGGCGTTAATCTTTGTACGCGTCGCCTGAGCGACGAACCTCAGACTTTAATCATCGGCAGCCTAACTTAGTCAATTTGCGAGCATCTACAAAATTTGAGGATATTAAATTGAGCTCGTCTCGCGAGTAATTTTCCTTTCAGACGTTCGTGAGATACAAAAGCCCTTTGGCTATTAAGAGATTTCTTCTTAAAATCGTTATAGGAAAAAGCTTGAAATTTGAAATAGTTGCGCGCACAGTGTTGCTGTATGTTATTTTTGAGAGAAATTGTAACATTTTATTATTATTTCTTTGGAACGATTGCTCTATTTAATCTGTTTTCATATTTTGCCCCAAAAAAAATTGGTAAATAATTTCGTAAAATGAAGAAAATGCGCGAGCTGTTTCTTTTCCCTTATCAAAAGTGAAACGAAATAAAGAAAGAAGAGAAAAAAACATTTAAAATAAGAGTTATTCCGTACACTCAGTTTTTTTTTTCTTTAACACAAGATGAGTCTATGAAAAGAAATGACTAAAACGACAATATAAAATGCAGAGAAAGGAGGGATTTAAAATTTATAATTTTTGCTAAGAAAGAAGGGAATTTTAACGAACATTACAAGAAAATATAAAAGTTACGTTATCTTTCTGCAAAAATTTTACTACACGTTGGGAGTACTAAGCAAATTTCTCTCAGCGTATGTGTAATAATTATTTAGATTAAATAATAAATTATGCACTGAAAGTGCACTGAACTAATGACATTAAATATATTCAAAATATTGAAAATAGATATTATTAACATCAGTTCTTAATTACGTAAGTTCCTGTGAAGTGTTCTCACGGTGCACGTAAATTAACAGCACTGAAACATTGATTAAGGCAGCAAATTTTAAAAGGTGTCAAAGTAGTGTAGTATCAAAGTTACTGACTTTTAACTTTACGTTAGTGTCGTAACATAATTATCGTTTTAATGAAAAGAGAGCTCCTTTGAAATTTGTACTCTAATAATTTGCGACACGCGTTCGGTTAGGGATAACGAATAAAATATTTAACACAGTTTCGAATTTAATCTACATAAAAAAAAAGAGTTTATGACTCAATACCTGTATTAACTCTTCCATCTTTTTCATTTACAATCAATATTTAATTCAAAAAATGAATATTCATGAGTATTTAAATATCTTTTACTTTAATTCATCCAAATTTCATTGTAATTTCAGAGCAATTTCTACGCCAATATGCAAAAAAGAAAAGAAAAGAGAAGAAAAGGAAAACGAAAAGAAAATGGGGGAAAAAGTAAGATAGCCGAGAGAAAAGTAAAACAGGAGAGCACGGTAAAGGAGCGAAATAACTATTAATTTATGTAAACATGTTGGTGGCCGTGGGATCGTGAGCAGACTTCCCGCGATCTCGTCAAATATTGGCGATATCATTCTGAGATTTGTCTGAATGTGGCCGAAAATGGGACGATTGTTCGTAGGAGATACAACCGACTCGCGTCTGTAGCGGAGTGGCTGCGTGAAACCCGACTCGAATCAATACTACGCAAGAAGCGGAATTTTCGTCTAGACCTTGCGCTAGGGGAAGCCGCGATACTTTCCTTTCAATGCATATAGACGGCTAAATTCACAAATATTAGCATCCGTCTGTCTTTCGAAGAGGCTGCTTGCCAATATTTTATGCCAAGTAATCTTCAAACAATACCGGAATTCTTATGCCACGATGTTTCACGTGAACAAATAAATGTTCGGGGGACTTTTCATAATAAACCGGGATGACGAACAAATATTTCGTTCGATGTCCTCCGATAATCGACGGGATCCAAAATAAAAGAGAAGAAAAGAAGAAAGAGGGAGAGAGGGAAAGCAGATTTTAATATACTCATATTTTACTTCCACTGTTGTTACAATTTTTTGTCCTAAAAAAAAGTAAATAATTACATTTTTTTTTGTAATTCAGTGTGATGAATTTGAAAGATAATTATTATAAAATTGTTTTATTGTAAATGTTGAGCAATGTATCCTTTTTTGATATAAAAAATAAAATGAAAAATAAAGTATAAAAACAATCAGTACATTGTTTGTTGCTGCTTTTCGTTTTGAAAACATTTCTACGGTCTCTTTATTTACATAACGATTCTGGTCGTTGAGAATAATTTTATTATTCATTTCTTTGCATCAATGAATTATTTTGTATGAAGAACTTTTGTGGAATATTTTACGATTCTGTGTACTTAGTACAAGTTGTAAATTTAATAAGAGTACAGAATCATCAGAAGGGTCAGGATTATGGCGAGCATAAAAATGAAATACGTCACGCACGAATATATATATATAAAAAAAAAAAAAAAAAAGGAAAAGAACTACACGAATGTATACGTGAATATTTTTGTATAGGAGACGTATGCCTTGGTTGAAACAGAAGGGAAAATCGCAAGGGATGTGTTGCAGGAAGGAACACTTTTCTGTAGCTGTTTTTAGCTGAAAATAATGCCAGTCCGATTCAAACTTCTGATGATAACTTTATTCCTCTACTGTCATAAGAGTTCAGAAAATTGATCCTTTATTCATGTTCCTTATATGAAGAGAATCAAGTTGTCCAAAATAAGAAGTTCTTAAACAATTTTTTTTTATAATTATATAATTATATTCGTTCAGATTGGTAGCTGTATCACTTAATCTTCCACTTAATAATTTAATAATTCAATTTATTTACGATAACAATTTAAAAACGAAGCTATTTTATGTAATAAAATATAAACACGTTATTCATTTATATTTCATCTTGGTTTCTCTTTCATTTTCATTCACCTCGTATTTCACCAAGCGTTGGATTATTTGGCTAAATGTCAGTATCTAAAGAAAATCCATTTCATCATAACAGTTATTTTATAAATAATGTTTTTCATTGTTTTGATAATGGTGATTAAATAGTAGTGGTCTCGGTCAAAATGACGCAATTTCTAAGTAATTATTTCAGTCCGATAACTGGTTATATACGAGTCCAATTCGAATCGTCTATCATGCATTTTGTGGACAACTGGAACGTTCACCGGAAACCACTTCCTGTCGTAACGTTGGCGAATCTTTCTTCTTCGTTACGTTACGTGTTTCGCGCACTGTTTGCGATATGAAATTTCAGTTAAACTGAAAAGTCAAAGACCAAGTACAAAAATGGAAAAAATTAAATAAGTAAAAGTAAATGTAAATTAAATGAAAGTAAATGAATTGCAAAAGTAATAACATGAAAGTATTATATATAACAAATAGTATTGTTGATTATTGTTGTTATATATTGTTCATTATTATTTGATATATATAAATATCAATATATTGACTATAATATTTTGAAATGTATTGATATCTAATAGCACAGACTGTTCAATTTTTTAAATAAATACAAAGGCATTAAAAAGAAAGTCTTGATAAACGAAAAAAAAGTCTTTTTAAAATATAATTACAGAAATTACATAATATTATTACACAATCTACAATAAATTTCATGATTAATTATGAACACAATACACTGCTAACGTCCAATTTTACAAATCAAGAAAATTACGCAATATTATTCTAAAGTGAAATAAATTTAATTAATGTTCGATTTATTAATGCTACGAAATAAACAAACATGATTTCAGATTGCAAAAATAGCGGACTTTTAATTGCGAACGCGACCGATTTATTTTTCAATTCTTTTCAAGAACAAACTAATTGAATAATTATCGGCGGGAAAAAAGCGATACCAGCTGGACGGACAGACTTGTCAACTGACAGCGTGTCATATCTCATGGAAATAGAAACGTTGAATAGTAATTAGTCAATTTGCGAATTTATTATTCATTTAATGCAACGATAATGTATTGGGCTCTGGATCGGGATAATTTGTCTTATTAATCCTTCCAGTTTTATTAGACGTAACACCATTCCACCTGCGCGGATAACGCCCGTTAAATTTTAATCCGACGCGTTTTTTTTTTCCTTCCCCCACCTACCCCTCTTTCACCTCTTTCACATTTTCGATCTATCTCGACGTATCTGAAACGTTTATAAATCACTTTTGCAACACGAAATGCGGGCGTTGAAAATGCGCGAGATTAATTTTTCGTTGAAAAGACATTGTGTCTCGCGATCTCGCGAGACAATGCCGTCCGCATTTCCACTCAGACCTTACCTGCAGCTAAGGAAATCCTATGGACAATGATTTTTCTCGGCGCTACAATGCCAACGCCAAGATTTATATTCAATAAGATTACATTCGTACAATCGGGACAACTGTTTGAAAAAGTTCCTCGAAGATGGTTGCGCTATTTCTTTCCTCCTTTTTCTCTTTTTTTTTTTACCTTCTTCTTGTCGATTTCTTTGTAGGAACTTTTGCCATTATTCAATTTCATATACAAGTGACCCAGTTTAAATTTATATACAGCTGTTTAGACGTTACCAACTCTCTGTTTCTTTGCCACACAACAGAACTCGCATCGCAGAGATTTTTCTCAACTTTTTAATCACCATGCAGAAATATATAAAAGTGTTTATCTTTTTTACATTATCTTTTTGTCACTGTATACAAAAATGTTCAGGATCAATTTGTCATTTAATACACTGAGAGAAATTTGTACCACGACTACATTTTCTTGTTCTTATCAACTACTAATTTCTTGTTACCACTACATTTTTCAAAATACAGTAACTAGAATTATTGTAAAAATAACAATAAAACAAATATTAGACAACGAAATTTACAGATTTTTCTCTGCATTAATAAATGTTATTTATTATTAATAAATAAAGAAATTATAATAAATGTTTGGCTTAAATAAAATAGAAATAAAAAGAATCTGACTATTCGTACATTATCAATGAAAATGATACTAATACGTTGGCTTTGAGATATGAAACATTGTTATGAATTTAAAACAGAACTTGAAGTAGGCACACTAAATATTTTTCACTTGGCAATTGCGAATGAAAGTGGCTCCGGAGCCATTTTCTTAATGACCAACAAGTGGGTAAAATTGAATGTGAATGGCCGGGGAAAATGAGCCCGATCGTTGCACTGAGACAGTGCCACCAATCACTGTAATGGAGACGGTGTCACCGGGGGTACCTGATATAGTTTTGCTTGTAATGTTGTAATGGTGACGTCTACGAGCTGCGTGCAAAAGCTACGACGCTGGTAACTGTGCGTCGCGGCCCGGCTTGTACCAGCCACCGTGGGCGTCGAGATCTTGTCGCGGCGCGACGCGTTAGGCCACTTCCCACGTTTTGCCCATTCGGCTATTATTCGAGCCATTGAAATCAAACGGCTTCGCTTGAGAAAACTGGCGCCGCGCGCGCTTTTTTGACCGGGCTCAACATTAAACTGCTGATTAAATATCAATATCACTGCTCCTTTTCCATAAATAAACGTTAACGATCGATTAAAAAGGATTGAATAACCGCGGCGGCCGATATTTAGACCGCGGAAAACTTTATGAATACGCACTTAAATTTACGTTTTTCCCGTTGAAAGAATGTCAGCTATGTTGCACGGTAATAAATATGCAGTAACTTTAATTGCGGGATAACTTGCGTCGTTTGTTGTTAAATTTTTTAACTTACATTCACGGTGGGGGTATCCTTGGTAGTTAAATAAAAGGTAAACAATGAAGTATTGTTAAAGTTGCTTGACTTTTCTTTACATTGCTCGTCGGATGAAGCAAATTGAATGAAAAATTTGGATTAAAAGTCTGAGTTATTTTATATTTTCTAATCAAAGACAGGGAATTTCATTTTCATCGACAATTTATGAATAATCATTTAATTAGTTTCTTTATTAACGGAATAATTAGCATTTGGTGGGTGGTGTTCAATTGTCAAACACTTTTTGCCCTCGCCGGGAGCCACCGTTACTATTAAACCGTAATCTCGTCTAGAATGGACTCTTAATTTCAGTCAGAAGCAAGCGACAGATCAACCGATTAGCACGTTTTAGCGGCGATCTCGTAGCCGTTATCAAGAACGGGAAATCGGCGAGGTGCGCGAGAAAAGGACGAGCACAAAGCGAGACTGACCGGGGCAGACTTTATCTTAGACTCGACTGAAACAATGAACGCGGCGATGAAATTGCTCCGAGTGCTTCTCGTAATAACCGTGGTAACCGAATGTAACCCTCGAAACCACGAATCTAACTTTCAGATACGGAGATAACGCGGCGACACATTTGCCATTCAACTTGCGCCACCCTCGTCAAAACATAATTGAATTTTAAATGTGTTTCGGCTACCTTTAATTAAATCCTCGTATCGTAAACTCATTCCGAACAAGTGTAAATTCCGCGGTATTATTCTTTAATAAATATATATTGTTTTATTCGAAGCAATCCGCTGATATTAATGGTGTGAGCTGAACATTTTCCATTAAGTTGATTAAATGATTAAATGTATGCAATTAATTATTTATTGACTTTATTAACTCAAACATGATCCTTCTTTTATTGAGGTAGAATTTAAATATATTATTAATTTAAGGGTATATTGAAAAAAGAAATAAAAAAAATTCATCGGAAAGGGTAAGTTAGTTAAGTAAGTTAATTTAGACAAGTACAAAGAAAATGGTAATTTCATAATCTGATTTCTCTTTGTAATAAACTAGATTTTTAAAAGACGTTCTACGAGGGTATACTTTATGTTTATTTGTTTAGAAATAATTAACAAATACAGTCAATATAAGTCACCGACTGGATCATCACTGCGTCACTATTTCAGTATGTCACTTTAACATAATGTTTCAATGGTAATATACTACTTCACAACGTCACTACACGACACAATAGCAAACATTTTTAAAAATACTTAGAAGATATAATAAGATAAATTCAAAATGAAATTTCTTATTCAAGCTTTTATTCTATTCCTTGGTTATTTCTCCTAATTTAAAAGCATTATAATTGTAAAAATTACGAAAGACATTAAACAAACCACGATAGTATCAAACCGAAATAATGGGAAATTCATTACCCTACAAAATGATAAATCACCGGTTTGTATATATAACATATATACCCCGCTTAAATTGAATCGGGAGACTAAACAATGAGTGAAACAAAGGAAAACGAGAAGTACCGGTGACACTTATAGCGGTGTCGCGTGACCCAACTCACTGAGCCTATTTCAAATCTAGAGCTTTTTAACTTCCAATTCGATGAGCCGATGAAATGGCAAATTCGAGCCGCGCCATTGTGAGTCCAATGGCGATACCTGGGGTCGAATTTGAAGTGGATCCGTTCGAATAAAGCCGAACTGAAATTCCCTAATTAAACGGGTTCGCTTCAAGCAATTTTATAACACAAAAATGACGTCGACTCGGCTTAAGTGGTGCAACATTTGTCTCTCCGACTCAGCCTCCCGTGGCTTCGTGCTCGATTTAAAATGTCATAAACGTAATTTAACTTCATTAAGTTTGACGAAGTGGCTGGAGGTAACCGTTCCAACGCTGCTAATATAACTGTCTTTTTCGGGACGTCACTTTTTTTTCTTCTTTTACTCCCATTATTATTAAATAGAATCAAATTAATTGAATCAATTTTGAAAAAGCTTACGATGCAGCAACTTTTTCAAATGCATGAAAAATATCGCACATTCGCATTCGCGTCAAAGTTAACTTCATTCCCTTGAAAATTGATGCCTTATTTCGTTCAAAATATCACCGTCCATTTCAACAGATTTGAGAACAAAAAGTGTTTTGCTACTTGGCGCAAATTCGAGCGTGTAAATTGAAATGTTGGAGTGTGTCGCTTGGTTGGTAGATATGGATAGTTCCTGGCGCACAATGCCCGCAAAATGGAATGCTTTGAGTTAAAATGATGATCGATTCGCGGAGAAGATAATATATCACGGAGCTTAAATAATGCATACGATCTTCATCTTTTCTCTGTGACACTCGATGCATCTTCGTGCCCGTTCGTGTTCCAGTACAATAAAAGTGGGTAGCTATTGTGTGAAAATGGGTCGGACGTACCGATACGCCGGCTTCATTTGCGAACAGATTTCACAGCAAATGTTTCTCATTTCGCGAAACGCTCGGGTATAATTGATTGGGCTTCAATAGATGGCTCTCTTCGCTAATCATTTTCATCGTGAGAAGAGTCGTGACGTTATCTTTTTTTTTTCTTCTTTCTAATGACTCTAAAAATGAGTTCAGTGTTGAAGAGTTTTAATTTAATTAGATACTTTTAATTAAATGGACGAATTAATTAGAATTTTGTTATCATTAATGAAGGAATGATAAAGTATTGTCAAATGAAAAGAAAAATAATGTAAATCATTATTAAAAATAACTAGTTAGTGGCGTTTTAATACACACGTTACTTGAAATTTAATTTATGTCGAATTATTTGACTGACTGGTGTTTTTCTTAACTTAAAATTAAGAATAGAGGGGTTACATTTAGTTAAAAAAAAGATAAACAATGGAAAAATAATTGAATTTCTCGAGAATTTTGGTAAACTTTTTTTTATATCCTATTCCTTAATATAAATTTATCTGGAATAATTGTATAATATCAATATTTTGTACTTATTAATTCGAGAATCTAAATTGGCATAATTTATTATGCAAAGAAGAAAACCGCAATAAATGAAACCATATTTGTTTATTTTACTGTAAATAATGCAAGGAGAAGTGCTAAATATCTTTCTAAAATAAGATAGAAAGGAAGAAGAAAAAAGATAAAGCGTCAACGTAAAAGTGAAGTCGCCGCATCGAGCGATGGCTGCAGCTTTTCTTTTTAACCGGCGACAAATTGTAGTGGGAAAAGATGCATCGACTTTGATGGAATCGGGGCACTTGTCGCGGAAATTTGCTTATGACGGTGCATCGTGAATTCGCAGGTTGAATTCGGAAGCTGGCTAAGCATCTTTTCGAGCATTATTCAGGCGCGGAGTGTCGAGTTGCCGGGTGGACGAGACGAGCGACGCGAGAGGTGACGCGAGTGTTTGCTAAAGAAAGTTACGGTACGCGGGAATAAGCCGCTGGCAAACACGTTTGCTCGTCGCGACTCAAAAGCGCGACATAAGCGGAATTCCGTTTGGGACTTTGTTAAACCGCTGCTCGTTGCGGAATGAATTTTTCCCGGCTCGGATTTCTGCCCGGTAATACTGTCTCGCAGCCGAATCACAACTGAACAACTTCCTCCGACAAATTGTTACCCATTACTCCACTTCTTTTTGGGGGCTAAATTCAAGTCAAGTTTGAGTGTGCAAAATTAAGCTCTCGGCTCGCTTTCTTTTTTATTTCTCATTTCTCCTCGCGGTATCTTAATAATATTTATTTATTGAAAAGCAATGTATTTGTGTTAAAAATAATACAATAGCTAAAGTAATTTTGTACAAAGTGGGACTTTAAAGTTTGTTGTTACTCACTTAATGCACCGAGAAAAAAGTTAAGACAAAAATTATTATACTGCATCTAAAAATGGGGACAAATAACATCTTCTTGTCTTAGTTAATATACAGTTTAAAAGAGGTTATATGAGAAATGAACATTTTTATTATACTGTATCATAGTAACTTGTACAATACTGATAACTTCTTTTAAAATGTATGTTAAATATGACAAGAATTGTAATTTGTCCCCATTTTTATATATATTATGACAACTAAATTTTCAATTTAATCACGATATAGTTAAGTTAACTTAATTATTTTATGATTTTCATTCAAAATTAATATAATTTTGAGACTTTATAATTTTTACCATAAAATAACGTATTTCACTGATACAACAATATTTACTTTGTGAACAGCTATTAGAAGAAATGACTAAGAAAAAAGAAAAAAGATTTTATAATGGAACAATTTATCCTTTCCTATTTACACATCCAACTCGGATAAGTAGAGTTTTTATATCTTACCTTCAGTGTCGTTAGCTCTTGATTTCCGTTTCGCTGCGTAATATCGTGCCGGAAATCTGAAACAAAGAGAATAAATAAGTAGAATTTAGTCCCGGTTGGTGGTTTACAAAGGAAGGGTTATTTGAGTCATTCGCCCAGCCCCGCAAATTTACTATTTATATTTTACTTAATCTTAATGATCTCTTAATAACAAGACCGCGACATAAAATAGATTTTCATCATAATCACTTGCGACATAAAACCATGAAAAAATTTCATTTATTTTATTATTATCCAATTGAGTAAATTACATATTTATTGCATACTATTTTATATTCAATATTCTTTTAAAAACTGAAGATTTTAATCCGGAAAAAAAAGTAATAGACAAAGTATATTTGATTTCCAGACAAAAAGAATGTTTACATTGGAATTTGACATTTTACATTGCGCATTTCGAAAGTTTCATCGGTAATTAATTTTCATGAATACATTTTGTACGTATCAGTATGTGAAATCATTGTGATATCATCAGTATATCATAACATTTCAATTTACCTTTCCTGTGGAATACAATAATGTATAATTCGAAAGTCTGATCGTTTATATTTTCTTCTGTAACAAATCAAACGTCACATTTACAAAATGTGCGTAATTAAGTTTCAAATTTTAATTAAAATTTACATTGAATTTTCAACGCGAATAATGTAAAATTTATCATAATAAATGAGGACGACAGTTAATGCGATAACAAATCGATACAACGCGTACGTTCTCCCTAGTTATAAATTTAAATTGCCCCACAATTGCGTTTTATATTGTAGGTTTTAGTTTTACATTTTCGCAGTGGCCACGGGTAGTGGGCGGATAAAGCTGCACGAAAATGCGCTTTTTTCCAAATGAATTTCAAAGTCAAATTTCGTGTTCGACGTACTTCAATCATAAATTCATATTGAATTTATTACGTTTCGTTTTATCTGTTTTCCCACATCGGGCTCGCGCAAGAATTGTTTTATTCAAAATTGGCAAGGATGTGAATTCGAACAGCGCGCGGGAAAAGATTAAAGTGCTAAGTGCACGGGTAAATCCGCCGTGAAAATTATGAATTTTCATGAATAAAAGATCGGCCACGCCTAAGCAAGGCCGTTTTTGTAAAATAGCGTCGAGATTTAGAGACTCGCGCGCGTTCGAATCCCTCCGCTTTTGGTATTTTTCTTGGATTATTTTTTTCTTTATTATTGTAGGATAAATGTGTAAATTTGTCAGTTGGAAAAATAAAAGAAAGAATACTCATGGAATAAGAAATCCTGAATTAAATGTATTAAGTACACGACTGACGTTTATTTTAAAATAAACTTTTTAATATAATTAGAAACTATACACTCGTCAAAATACCGAACGACCGAACGACTAAGAAACGACTGACCCAATACGCTTATTTTGTTATCAACGAAACTTTCCCCCTCCACCGCTAATTCAAAATAAAATATTTCGGTTTATCATACCAACCATACCAATAGACTGAGACGCAGTAATTTTTTAATACCTAGAAAATCTCTAGAAAGACTATAGGTACAAAATATGGATAATAAAAAAAAAAAAAATTTAACATGAAGAGTCGAGCTAACTCGATCATTAAATTTATACAACTTAATTAGTGAATTTATATTATATTACTTAGAATAAAAATAATAAAAATTATGATAAACTTAAATATGATAGCGTAATAATCATATATTATTATGTTACGGCAGTAATTTGACGCTCTGTTTCATGTAGATTTGTCTGTAATTAGAATTGGAACCTTCGTGCATTATATAGTTCATATTGCACCAATCATACATACATGTTTATATTTACCTAAAATATTGATTAGTTATATATAAATGAATATAAATCAAGCTATGTGAGAGATATCCTGAAGGTATAAACATTTATACATCAAAAAAGATAAATATACCATGTTCATAGTTGGGACAGTCTCGTGCCAATATTACGTCAGAGGTCACTTGTCTTTTGGCAGTCAACCATCTGTCGTCCCAATACATATTTTACCATAAATAAGTACCCGAAAAAGTATAAAATGCCAACATTTGTGTGCCAGTACTGTGCCTGCTCTCTCCCGATTGATTTTCATCACTATTTCAACACCCCCCACACCTCCCAAAAAAAAGAAAGAAAAAGGAATACTTTCTCGCGAATATCCATAGAACTTGATTTCTCATTGAAAGATTAATTCATTTGGCTGCGACAAGGGATTATCTTGGTGGGCATCGAAATTTGTTGGAGCGTTCGTATCAGCGCCCGATAACAAGCCGACGAGGTATTTTTAATTAATTAAATTCCCGTCGTCTTCATCGTGTTGTGGCAGTTCAATAAATTAATACGACAAACCGCGCGCGTCACCTCATACATCATACCGCGGGGCGATCCATCATCAACGGGACGAAGAACGCACGGCAAAATGTTGTTATTATCTCGCAAAACACGCGAAGAGAAACGAGAAATCGGAAAGTGGTCAACAGGGGCAGAGGAGGAGGAGGTGGAGGAGGCGGGGGGGGGGGGGATTAAATGGAAAGAAAAGGATTGCGATCGCGCGAGTGAAAATGAGATCATACGAATTATTATGTAATAAAGAAATCAGTTCTTCGTTATATATATACACGGTGAAAAATTGTTAGCTATTTCGAAATTTGAAAAAAAAAATTGGAAGTACAGCGTTTTATTACATAACTAACTCGCATTCAATTTAATAAATAAATTGTAACATATTGTAAAGTTATTTAATGTCAATCAAAAAAAGAAAAAAATTACGAAATTGATTCCAAAAATAGAACTTGTAAATTCTAGTACGGTGATTTTTTATTTTTATTTTTAATACAAATAATTATAATTCGATAACAAGCCATAATGGAGTTCCAACAAAAATACCCACTTTCATTTGACTTCATTGTTATTTATTATACCAATAATTCTTTTTTATGGAACAGATGTACTACCTCTTCTTTTTTTTTTATTAGAAAGTTGAAAATATGTGTAGTTTATGTACTTATAAAGTACCTTTAACGACGTTATTTCGTTAATAACGATAATTTATAAGCATTACATTCGAATAACTTATATTGGAAGGCACAAATTTGTCTCGAACAAGAGAGGGAATTATTTTTAACCCCCCCCCCCCCACCGCAACATTATTGCCCGTACCGCTATTCCCTGTCCTTTGTCTGCTTCGCAATGTACTGGTAATCATAGTAATCCAATAATTCAAATATCCGAGACATGTATAAAGAATAAATTCCCTTTTCCGCCGTCTATTACGAGTATTAATGAAAATAAAAGGAGCCCCTCATTTTTCGCGACCGCTTAATATTTACATTCGCAAAATTCTTTGACGTGTAATTACAAACAAATTCCGCTGAATTTAACTTTCTTTGTGCATCAAGTTAGATTTTAATCGAATGCCCGAAGGAGTAACAACAAAGAAATTACTTCCCACTAAGTCTCCGCTTTAATTACATTTTTCATGGCGCTTATTCTTAATTTCGAGTTAAACACTGTGTCGCGGCGGCCCCAAAAAAGGACCTTACACACGCTTTACTTAAATTACTTTTTCGCGCGATAAAACGTAATTTCTGCCGCAACATCATATAATTTCGCGCAACGGGGACGAGCCGAAAGTGACACGGGCAATTCATGCGCGAAAGATCAAACGTTATCCAGTGATAAGCGTAAATCGTTGACTTCGAGAGCGCGTTCGATAATGCTCGACGGATTGAAACGCATAGTTTTTGATTCAATTAAGTCACAAGCAAAGTCATTAATTTCAAAACAAAAATAACCCCGACACTTTACTTATGAATGAATACAATATTGTTATAAAATTTAATCGAATTCAAAATAAAAACAAATTTATTTCAAACACCTTATTAATGTCTTAACTAAAAGGTGAAAAGGTGGGGATATCCCCACTTATGCTTCATAGTCCGTAAAAGTAAAATAAATTCATAGAAAGAGGAAATATTTCTTTGATTAAGAATTTAATTAAAATAATAAAAACCCTTTCGTTCGAAGGTGAGGACATATTCGGTACAAAGGTGGCCCGCAAACTGTGAATAATCATAATGATAATAACCAGTATTACGTAATTTCATCAAACAGTAATTGTGAAAAAAAAATATGATAATTTAATAAAATTACAGGATGCAACAACATTCGCCTGTTGTACGCAATTCATTAGACGTATTTCCCACATGCATTTCAAGTACGAGTGGCATACGAATTAGAAGCGGAAACCGCGTAACACGCATGTACGTACGCCCAACGAATTTGCGGTACACGACAGAAACAAGTCGCGAGATTATCGACTTATATTGTCCCAACACTGGCATCAATTGTACACGTACCGCCGCCACACACATTTGTTCCGTTTTATTTATTCGACTGAACCGACAGTTTTATCTACGCCAAATTAAATTATTCGTTTGAATAATCAATTAGCTCAATCTCCTCGTTCATATCTAATCTTTAAAGTGGCAAAGAACAATTTATGTTACCATTTTCTGATATTAGTTTATTCAAAGTTAAATCGTGCCAACAAAGATTTTCCTCCTTATCTTATTTAAGTGTATAAATACAAATTCCACTCCAGAAATTAATTGTAATTAAAACTCTTTCAAGAGAGATACAGTCAATATTATTGTTAAGAGACTTTCGATGAACAAATTCTTGGTTCGTTTAGTTCTAAAAATGAAAAAAAAAAAGGTAAAGTATTTAAGTTTACTTAAGTAATGATCGACGGAGTGGGGGGTCACCCCACCACGTCCTTCAGATAAGTAAACAAATTACAATTACAAGTCAATAAATTTTTCGCCTTAATTTTTTCCCCCTTTTACAGGGAGATTATTTAAAAGTTTCAAAACTAATACGGAGCTTTTACTACGGCATCATTAAAAGCGCATTTAAAGGGACTAAATTTTCCAGATCAAAATCAGGGACAAATCCGTGAAATGCGGGATGCTTTATTGGTGAGGAAATCCGACGTCGAATTTTGCACCAGTCCAGCCATTTGAAACGTTCGGGTTACGTGTTTTCTTCTCTCTTTTTCTTTTTTTTTCGTTCTTATAAATCTTCGCCGGAGCATGGCGGTAACTAGGACCAGTGCCATCTGGCTTGATTCCAGTCTTGCCGGTGCAGGGAGAGCTCGCGCTATCCTTGTGCACGCTAGTTAATACTTCAACGGTGCAGTCTTAAATATTTTACCGAGCAGAAAAATTATCGTCTATACACGCGAAAAGTGAAGAGAGTGGGGGGGGGGGCGTGCATACATTCAGTTGGCGATTAAATTAAGATGGATTCGCGTAATAAAAGCTATTGAGAAGGAGCGAGAACGGTATATTTCCTTTTGAACGACCGCAGGCGGTGAATTATTTTCATGGATTTGTACTATTGATAAATGAAACGTCAACGGTTCCTTTTGATTCTCCTTTCACTCCCCCCCCCTGCCCCCGCCAGTTCTATAGATTTTTATTTCATCCCACAGGCAGGCCGAATTAATTTTCATTCTAAGAACATTTTCGTATAAAACGAGCGGTAAGGAAAAGCGAGACGTGCACTTTCAGCGGGAGCTAATTTTTGATGAAAAAAATGCACTCTTCGGAGGGATTCATTAATTTTTATTCAATTGCACTTTTCACTTAGCCGGACGTGGCTTTTAAATAAAAAGGGATTTCGCTCCCCCATTTTTTGTTGGAAGATCGCAACAATTTTTGTCGAATTACACGAGAGAGGGCTTGGAAATTCTTTTGTTTTACACTCGAAGGATACGGAGAGCTTCTTGAGAGCGGATTATGAAATAAAAAGTTTTCTGCTTTAAAGACGGGTATTAATCGAATTTCCTTTTTTTTTAATGAGATCAAAGATCTCGCTGTCTTCGGAAATGTCAGGATTACATTTTAATAAGCTTCTTCGCTGATAAGCGACATTCCCAGTTATTTTATTTCAATGCAGCATTATGAAATTGTTTACTTCGGTGTTGGTTTATATTTGATGCTCGTAGAGTTCCTTTTATTACAGTATTAAATATTTATATTTTCCTAAAGGTAGTTTTTCTTTTCTCTAAATTACTTAATTCGTTTGCAAATATTTACCTGTAGTTTGAGAAGAATTTAAATTAAAAGTAAAATATATTTCTCAGAAATAAATACATACAAATACATAAATTAAATTTAATCAATGTTAAAATTTCCGTCTTACAGGCATATATGCCTCAAAATCTCTTCCTGCACTTGAACATTTTTTCCAAAATTTCCTCCCATACCTTATTCTCTCTCCCTCTCTCTACCCTCCTCTGACTTTTTCTTTCTCTCATTCTCTCACACACTGTTATTTATAACAGATTCAATTCGTTGCTCCAGTACTGCCCCAATTCTTCCTCCCCTGCCCCCCCCCCCCCATCCACACCTCTCATCCCTTTCTCATATATACAACTCTGGCCAGAGAACAGGACTCCCTGTCACGCCAGAGTTGTACACTTGCCGCTTACCCCGGAGCTCGTCTCGTATCGATCGATGCAGTTGCACGCGGCACTTTCCTTAAAATGACGATCAAACTCAGTTTTGTGTCATCCCAACTCGACCTGGCTTCCCCACCTTCATAGTAAAAAAAAAAATGTGGTTTACTGAGTAATTGTGTTAATCCAGCGAATTTTTCCGGTTGACCCATTAGACGAGTGGATAATTAGCGATGGCTTGGCAACGGGGTCGCGCACGCAACCCCCCAACCCGCGGCAAAAAAGTCTGCGTAATATTCGCATGGAAACACCACGCAGCACAAGGATTCGTCTAGACGGACCACAAGAGAACCGAAACCCTCTTGTTCGGTGGAACCTGGGGAGAGGGGGTAAGGGGGAGGGTGGGAGGCTCCAGAGAGTACTGAAAAATTATGAGTCGGCATGCAACAGTGCGTATGAAAGTGTACTCGTGCGTGCGTCGCGAATCATTGTGATAGACACGACAGGTTAATGATGGGGCGGATGAGAAATTCTATTGAGAAGATTGTAATTGTTTCGCTCTTAAAAACTGTCTGCTTGCCTTAAGATTCAATTCGTTTATACTGCTTCTTTCTTTTACTTTTATTATTATTATTTCTGAATATTAAGATTGATAACATTGTTTTTTTTTTATACATTCGGAGAACGGTTTATTGATTACAAATATACTTTTATATGCATATGAATCTGAGAAATTGTTTACTTGAAACAATTAAAGTAATTACTTAATGTACGCAGAAAAATGAATGAGTCAATTCAATTCCCATAATTAATAGAAGTTAATCTCAGAAGATTTATGTACATACTTGTTATAAAGTATGAAATAAATGCTAAAATAATAAAGTATTTATTACTATAGATTTGTTGGAATAGTTTATGAAGGTATTTTTTTATCATAAGTTTTCTCATTGTCTATTTTATTTATAGATATTAAAAAAGAAAATTAAATAATATTATAATTCAGGAAATGGTTTTAATATGTAACATCAATTCAATCCTTTTAAAACTGAAAATGTAACTAAAATTCATTTCCCTCATTTTTTTTATATCATAATATATTTCAAATAAGTCCTTATCCATTCGACCATTCAAATGTATCAACAAAAAATGTTGCCTTCATCACGCAATCGCTGCCTTAATTAATTATTCAAACAAAAATTTATAATCAACCGTTTGTTCGCGTACAAACAAAGTCTGCTTGTTACGTTCCCGGCGTTCCTTGAACCCAAACAATTTATTTCCATTATTTTTCTACGAAACAAATAAACTTAATTGACACGCAATTATCGGTCATTGCAAACGACCTAAATAGCACTAAATAACATGGGTTAAATTCGGTGCTGAATTATTTTCCCTGATTATTTTCAAGCGCCAAACATTGTTTATCTCTTTGGACCGTTGCGAATAATAATTAATTATGAAGCAATTTAACTTTCAAATGCGAGGGAACGCGTATAAAAAGAATATTTGATTGCCGGCATAAACATTACAAGATCAAAATAAGTAAGGCTTTCAATTACCGTATTTACGGCGCGAATAAATTGTCCTCGATAAATTTTGCATTCGCTCGCGCGATGCTAATATTTATTTCATTGCATCAACCTAGAAAACATTACAGAGCAAGCAAATCCCAGGACGACCTGTACCTTTGCATAACGCAAAATGATCTATCAACGGTCCTCGGCTTGATGCACTTTTCCCAACACCACACGCTACCCCCTTGGAAGTTAATTCTTTATGCCACTTTCTGTTCGAATCCTCGTACAATCTTCTTACAATGATTAAATGATCTATTCTGTCCCCGCGCTTCCGTTTGATTTCCTACAATTTATTCATGATACTTCGATCTTCGGTATAAAATTTTGAATCTATTTCGACTTTAATAGAGCATATGTTAAGTTCAAATGGAATTTATAATATTGTAAAGTATGATTATTCTCTTTTACGTACACGAAACTGACCCAGTAAGAAATTTTCAATATGCCCAGGACTGGTACAATATTGTTATCAAAGTTACCAGTACATAAAACACCCAGATCTACTTACCAGAGTCTGGTTAATAGCTTAATAAAATTAAAAAATAAAACAGTTAATATTCCCATAAAAAATTGGATTCCAACCCCAGAAGACAATTCTGAAAAAAAGTATGTTCATAAATTGTCTTTTGGGGTTGGATTCCAATTTTTTATGATAAAATTAATTCTTTATTTTTCTGCGTATATTAGACCAAAATCGAGTAATTTTTTAGGTAACACTAAAGCACAATTTTGATGATTTTTAATTTACTTTTCATACAACTTTCAAATTTGTTTCTTTTCATGGTTCAAATTGAAGTCAACTTTAAAAAAGTGCAAACTACTTTGCCACTCTTCTAAGATAAACAAATGAAAATAAATATTGAAGAAAGGAAGGAAAACAATAACTGACCTTTACAATGTAAATCGAGCATGTTCGAGCATAATTCATGCAATTATTCACTTTACATGGTTATACATTTTAATGAATAAATCATACATTTTACATATACATGCTCTTCTCATTAATGCCTGTAATAACTACTATTGCAATTAATAATAATTGATAATAATATGGCAATTTTGACGATTTTAATCAACTCAGCTCTTATTAATCTGCACTACCTCTGAAACGCATAGTTAATAAATTAATTTCATATTTATTGATACCATCAAAGTGGCTCATTAAACCACATTCATCGGACCTTTTGATCATCGTAACTAGATTATGTTAAAGTATTAATTATGCAAAATTATATCCCATGCCGCTTTATCGTATACATTTTTCTAATTACGAAAATGAATTCCCGCCGTGTAAGTCGCGATCCAGGCCACAAAAGATACCAAAAGTATTTCGTTTGGACGCCGCGACCTCGTAAATTGCGAACAATGCGTTAAAGCCGAAAATGGCAGTTTAATAAATTTACAGAATGGCATCAAGGAAGGGATTAAAATCGTTATTATCGAAGCGCACGCAACGATTAGAATCACATAAATCTTGCCGCACAATGTGGGAATCTTTTAGAAATTGCAACGCGATACTCGCGCACATATTGGAACATTTTGTAACGAGTGTCTGAAATTTTATTTATGGCCGTTTCGTTTCGAAAATTATGCCCGATAAATGCGGATTAAAAGTGAACTTTTGTACAATTATTAATACAAATCATGTTTCGTTCATTCTTTTTTTCGCGAAAATATTAAACGAATAAATAAGTACTGACTATTTTATTATTATTTTATTATTTTTTCGCATACGTTGGTAAACAATTGAAACGGTTTGGGCGATTAATATTTAGCGAAACAAAACGGGATGGCGTTGCAGTGGAAGAATTGGCGTTTTCGAAAAAAAGAAAAATGTTTCGCAAAAATGTGCTAGGCATCACGTTTCCGCTCTTCATGCTATCCGAGCGTGCCACTTATTTGCTTTTTAGCAGTTTTTTGTACGTGCGTTGCTCGGATTCACGTCAATTGAAACAGTATTGGAGTTTCGCGGGGGAAAAAAATAAATAAATAAATAAAATAAAAATAATGATCGCAGGAAATAAAAAAGTGACACGAATTGTATTGTTGCAATTAAACATTAACTTTTCGTGCGATGAAAATTTGATTTAAATTTCTAAACAACTACCTTTTATAGTAATAACTGTACCACGACCAATATTTACTAAACAATTTCATTTATATATAACAAAATTGATCAATAGAAAAGTGCGTATCGCTTTAAAAAGGCGAGGGGCATAAAAATTGTTGCCGCAAAAATGCGAATTTTTAAAAGCCGGGGGAATAATTTTATGTCTTCGAGAACTCGTTATGCCGTAAATTTAAATATCGGTTGAAAATTGAAATAAAAAGTGGGACACCGCGAGAAAAAGAGAAAAAGCGTAAAGCGTAAGAAAGTTTGAGTATGAAATAATACGTTCTTCCTAGATAACGCGTTATCGGTGCGCGTATTATTTTTGCTTTTATTATTATTCTCTTTTTTTATTGGCAGTAAAAAGTATCCCGTCACATAACCCGTAATTCCATTCGTATCTGTCACATAAAAGACGCGCATAAAAGTGTCAAAATTAACACCTTATAAACCGGTTTCAAAACACTTTTTCCAACCTCGATTCCGCGCATATATCATACGCGTGCATTTAAATTCCAGTCTAGCTTGATTTTCATAATAGCGCCACTGCAACCAGGCCGGTCCAGTCACTCCGACGTAAAATCTCATCCCCCAGTTTTCACAGAATCGCGGCCTGACAAAACCTTCGATTATTAATTTAAAATAACCCGTGTGAAATGAATAGAATCCAATTTGTTTGAATAATAAAGGCAACGGGAATATCGGCCAACCGCCGTGGATGAAATTACATTGAGAAAAAAGCAATAGTAAAATTGAAAACAATTTATATCCATTTGAGGATATCTCTGAAGAGTGAAAATTTTTACTATTAAAAATAATAAAGATGATAATTATCAAAGCAATTTGTAGTACTCTTCTACTAATATTTACTACATGACTTTTAAATTTTACTATTATTAACAGTAGAAATAATTACTTTTCCAATATACCCTCAAATTGATACAACAAATAGTAATTTGTGATATATCTTTTTTTCTCAGTGTAAAAGCTTCTCTCCAGTGCCGAATTTTGCGGTGGAAAAATTTAAAAGGTCATAAAAGGAATGAGAGAAAACGGGTGGTAAAATGGCCCCCGACGAAGAGTCACTGGGAAATTTTCACGTTTACGCTTCATTTTCCCAAAATGTTTTCCATTATTTTCGTTGGCTCTGCGCGGCAAAAGACACACACGTGCACGCACGCGAAAGAACGCAACAGCGCAAACACGCAAACGAGAGAGGAATCTCCGCTTCTTGCCACGACGTCCGCATCTTTTTCCTCCTCTCGCGCTCCCATTTCTTTTGCCTTATTTGCCCAAAGTAAACACAGGTTAAAAACGGGCCCCAGGACTGTTGCAAATCGAACGCGATAAAGAGCGGTCTTTTTTTATCGACCCATTTTACAGTAAGCTTAAAGATCGCAGGGCCCTGTTCTTCGAATTTTTCTTGAACTATATTTTTATTCAAATTGTAATTATAATTAAAAACCTAAAAATATTTAATAAATTCTATTCTTAATTTATACTTTAATTTGGACAAAAGAGTGGGAGTATCCCCACCTCTTTGTATAAGTTAATATATTTAAGAACACATAAAAAAAGTTATCGTATACCATCATTATTATCACAAAGCAAGCAACTACTTATTAACAATATTGCATTAATTCCATTCATTTTATTCGAATGGGGGGGAACTCCGAATAACATTTGCATCACAATACGAAGTAAATTTAATAAAAATTAATAACCGCGAATGCATAATTCAATATTACCGGCGGCCTCTTTAACGTCAATCCAAATAATTATGACCAGCGCGCCTATTTTTCATTTAAATATTGCCATTACCGTTAATAAATCAATCAGCGGAGGAAAATGTTTCGACTTGATTAATATCATTCGCACTTTAAAACGCGAGGTTGTTAAAAATGTTCAAATTGGACTCCGGATGAAGCGCGTTCCAACCCCGTATTTCATTTCACGACCTTGTTAACGATATATTCGCCGGGGAAACACAAAAATGGCGCGCGAACCGTCGGGCCTGAACGCGCGTCGTTCCTTATCGACGCAATTAAATTAAAATAACACAATTGCCTTCGTCGGGAAATAATATTTAATTCGATCAAGATTTCCCTTTGAAAAGCCGGGGAGAGCCCGGTTTGGCCGATGCCCCTCTGGCCTCGCACTGGCGGGGGGGAAAATAATTGCGCGCGTCGGTTTTCACGGTTGACCAGAGCCGAACGTGCGGGGGATCATTGCTGCCGATACGCGCGGGGCATAGTTGCAAAATTGTTGCAGCTAACTGCGCGCGTCGTCTTAACAGGCGAATGCGTTATTCCGACTGACGCGCGGCGGCTGCCGAGCTGAACTGTGCTAGTTCAAACGGGGAAAGTCGTTCGTTACAGTTTTCCTTTTGTTTGCGTTAACTTTTTTTTTCCCCTCCGAGCTTTTCTGCGCGACACATTATTTCACGATTTACGTGGATGCAATTTTAACATTTTAATGCATTTCTGCAACTTCTACGATTGACCTAAAAATAAACGTTTATAAATTTCACCCAATTTGACATTATTTGAATTTCGATAGTTTTTTCACTTACCTCTGAAGAAGTTGACGTGAGTTTTAAAATTACTTGTAAAATAAAATTTATAAACTTTTTACATTGCCTGTTATTTTGTATTAATTAAATGTTTAATTATAGATCCAATCAAATGTACATGAAAATTGAGTTTTATAACTAATTTATTGTGTTTTCATTTACTGCGCGAGTAATAACTGTCTATAATAAATGATAAATTTGATATTTTAATTAAATATACCTTCAATTAATTGATAAACATTATAAGTATTGCGCAACATTTGATGAAACTTATATTTTGTTGTTAATTTTGAAGTAATTTTCGTACCACCAATTAAGCTTTTTAACTTTAACAAAAATTTATATAATAACTTTCAGAGGAAAGTCCAACTTTAATAAAAACAAAATTCATTTAATTCATTCCTCGATATGTACGTAATGCTTAAATTGATTCGTCAACAATTTTTCAACTTTTTTTCACGAGACCACTTCAACATTTCTTGGCCGTCGCGGGACTCGAAAATGCTTGGCCTGCGATCGCTTCATTAGTGAAATATTCGTTCAGTGTAAAACACTGCTTAACCGTATTATCCGGTGCAAAAAAAAAGAAAAAAATTATGCCCGACTCGCCTAAAATTACATGGACCGAAACTCTCCGGGTTTTGGCGTCCCCCTTAACGTAAATTATTAATTTCGCATTGGAAGCCACGCCGGTTGCAAATTAAATGTCCATTTTCATTGATCGAATAAAGTGGCCGAACCAACTGCCACGCGAGAACCGGCTTTGTACATTTAAGGCAAGGTTAATGAAGCGTCAAAATTAAGCGTGCTGACAATTACGAATTTGCGAGCCGTTTCTGTATAATCTGAACGGGTGTCGCCACACTTTCTCCCGGCAGTCGGATTTACATTATCTCGCGCGTATCTAACGTGCGCGTATGTAAACTACGAATTCGAATGTTGTAACCACGCAATTACTTCGTTTATGCTCCTTACCAGGTGTGCGCGGTTCATTATTTGTGCGCGGCAAACTTTTGCGTTTAATCGGGCGATTGTTCCGCGCCAAATTGCATTCGATGCGAAATTCGTTTCAATTTGATCAAGACGTCTCAGTTTTACATTATTATTTAATCACAAATAATCAATATTAACCCAGGTAAACGTTTGTATACATTGAGAAAAGAGTAAAATTGAAAACAATTTATATCCATTTGAGGATATCTCTGAAGAGTGAAAATTTTTACTATTAAAAATAGTGAAAATGATATTTATCAAAGCAGTTTGTAGTACTTTTCTACTAATATTTACTACATGACTTTTAAATTTTACCATTATTAACGGTAGAAATAATTAATTTTCCCAAAAAAATAGTAATTTGTGTTATATCTTCTTTCTTAGTGTATGGGACATATATATTTCTCATATATGTCATACGGTGCAACATACATGGGACACATTACAATGCAAATCATGTATGCCATGTATACATTGATTTTTACACGAGAAGTTTTATATAAATATTTCTTGTAACATAATACAAACAATGAGAGAACTTTGCTACAAACTCCATCATATTGTTATAAAATTATATATTATATAAACTTATTATAAAATACAAAAGCAACTACTAATAAAACTTTCCCTGTATACCAAACGTTAAAATAATAATTACCATTTATTTAATGAACTTAACGGTATTGATTTTCTCCACTCCTGATATAATTATAAACATAAAATCTTGTAACTTATTGTGATCCACGTTACTTCAACGAAAGCACTTGTTGCAACAATTTATTCCGCAAAATTAATTAAGCCGGGCAAACAAAGTGTACCTTTTCATCGTTGAAATTAGATTATCTAAATTGAATCGTACATTTAATTAATTGAATATCATTAACATTTATTGGAATATCATTATGGCCATCGTTTAGCGGGTTAAAGTTCATTGGGAAAAGGTCACGCGACGCGTTGCATCCTTTACTGCAGAGTATCGCGTATAAATTTGCGCCAGCCATTCATCGTAGACTCTATATTGTTTGTTCGGCGGAAATATTATTGAAATCACGAGCGCCTCGGTCGCGAGTGCGTTTTAAATATTTACCGTGTGCGCGCGCGGCGCTAAAATCCCGAGCAACCGAAGTAACAAATAAAAGGCATTCAAGGGGCGCGGCGAAACGCGGCCGTAATGCGAGCTGCATCAACTATTTTCCAAAATGCGAAATTCCAGCTGGCAAATAGAATTTCATCGCGCGCGATCCCCGCGAGTCAACGTGATTTCATATAATGCATACCCGTCGCGCGGCAAAGTTATTATGAAATTACTTGGATCCCAATAAACGAGTCGCGAAAAGGTGTGCGTGTTGCAACCAAATGACTCTTAAACGGTGGAGGGGATGAGTGGGGAGGGGGGGAATGTCATTTTTATCCTCACTTTTAATTCATTATTTTATTTTAATACAAACTGACTTTCAAACGAGTTATTGACTTTGATAGAAAAAAAAAATAAATAAGTAAATAATAATCTAATGAATGAACTATTTATAGGCTCGAAAGATGGTATCAAGTACACAAAGCAATTCTATTATTACTGCAAAATGTAAGTCACTCATGAATCAATAATGAGATTAAGTCCGGTCACGAATTAAAGTTCATCAAAGGGCTCTCGTGAAACTATAATGTGATTTTTACTGCAAAGTGATGGTTAATTGATGACGCGAATTAAGCCGGAAAGCAATCCCAATTAAATCGTATTTGATTTAATATAATTGATAAATATCAATCCGTGGTAACTGAATTATTAAGTCGAAAAGATTAAAACAATTTTGTTTTACTGTATAGTGAAAACATTGACGGGAAGTAAAGGGAATCAATTTATGACTGCAATGGAAGGCTTTTAACGTGCCGATTTGTACCCCCGTCCGTTTGATTAAAGATCAAAAGAAGCGGGCTCCGATTGCCACAAAGCTCAGCATCGTACAATTATCGCCTGTGATAACGATCTTCGACGATAAGGAACTGTCAAAAGAATCAAAAGGTCGCTGTGGAATCCACAATTAGAGCGAGATAACCGCGACATGTAATTACACAAATTAATATGGCTGAATGGGAATCTTTATTAGAGTCAATTAAAATTACAATTTAAGACAGATGGTATGATTAAGCTATTCCGCGTGATATGTTAGTAAACTTCGTAATGGAATATAATATTTCATATTATAATGAAACTTGAGTAAGTGCAGGACCCATTGAATTGTGCGAACAGATTTTACGAGCGGTAAATATGAATTGCATATCACTCTGTAATGCGTGATAAAGTAAATTGAATTTCCAGATGAAAAATTGGGCAAACGGAATCTTCAATTATACAATCATTTTAGTCCATTTCAACTCACCTTTCATACGATTGCAATTCATAATAATTACTTATTAAAACAATGAATTATTCATCGAGGAAGTTCGCTGATTGTTTTCTTTTAATAATATCATATCGTATTCATTGTGACAATGAAGCCTAATTTGCAGGCAATTTTAACCACATTCTAAGTACCTACAGTCTGAGCATTAAAATAATTGATTTATATATACATAGAACAATTTAATAACATAAGAATTTTCGTATGACAGTCTAGTAAATTTTATTTGTTCTGAAGTAACTTACTAAATAACTCACCTATTAATACCCCCTCTTCTTTTTCTCTATGTATAATAATAGAAAAAAATTGTTTTCTTTTAATAACGAATTCATTCATTTAAAATTAAGTACTCACAAATATTTGACTCGTGATAAAGTTCTCGAGTACTTAAATATAAATGAACCGCGATCAAATAAATTATCGACTTATTTCGCCCCAAACAAATCAATAAAATATGCCGAGAATGTTAATCTTCCTTTTAACTGATAATTTTGTTTCAATAACGACTTGATGAGTTAACTTTACGATAAGAAAAAAGTAAAAAAAAAAAGGGAAAGGAGTCTCACTCAGTTACACGCGTTTTAACGATAACTTTTATCATTTACGATTTTACGATGCAAAGTTATCTCAGACCATTCGAATTGTCAATGCAAAGGCACTCTTTCTCGACACGCTTCTTCCGCTGCACTTTATTCCGACTTAAAAATGGCCTTAATGTATTTCGCTTAATTGCATAAAAACATTATGTCGGCTTGTTTGTACCATCCTCTTTGCAACGATGACGCGCATGTAAAAACGCTATTTTGCGAGGTGCCGAGTTTCGGTCGTTAAGCGCTTTTTCTCCGCGCAATTGGTCTTCCTCGAAGTAACACACGTACAAATGTTTTTTTTTGTGTTTTTATTTTATTTTTTGACGAAAAAAAACGGGAGACAAAAAAAAGCTTGCACATTTCACACTTTTTGAGCCAAGCGTGAAAACTGTTGCGAGGAATCATGGGATGATTGCTGCCGCTGCCAGCAATTGCATTCAAGACAGGTTTTTCCATCTCCGCGAAAACGTGTACAGCTTAAAAGTATATTAGGAGCGAGATAAGATTAAGCTTTTTTTGTTTCTGTAAACAAATCATTGTGAGTGATTAGGGGGGCAATTTTTGTCGCTTGCACGTGGAAGTGCTTGCGAGAACTTCAGGAGCATTAAAGTAGCCTCGGGGTACTTTTATAAAAAGTGGAAAAATGCCACTGACAGGAATCTAGTAGTGGTTGCTAATATGTGTTACAATAATTCAAGAATATGTGTGAATTTATAGTATTACATATAATATGATGTAGTGTTTTAGAAAGGTATTAGAAAGCAAATTTGATAAAGGGATAGACAAATATTTTATATGACGTGGTATACTGAGAAAAATTTCTAAAAATTTTTACAATTATAAAAATATACACATATAAATCAGTGCGATAAGGTTCCATTGCTATTTATTATAGTGATTTTACTATACTTATACTAGTGACTGTCAAGTATCGGGTTCTATTTCTTGATAAACGACCTTGATAAAAATATAGTGTAAAGTATAGTTACTATTGGTATATATTCTTAATACATTTTTAATATATATTAATATATTAATACATTTTCGGCACATTTTGTAAACCTACGAATTGAGTTCTTAAGTGAGATACTTGTTATAGTAGATATATTATTGAATAAGAAAATTATGTCACTTAACAGTTTCACGTAAAGATGAGAAACAATAACTTAAATATCAAGGATCGCAGTAGTGACTAAACTTTTCTAAGATTTGCAAGTGACGTTACTATTTTCCTCTCTATTACCGATACAAATACTACATCACAAGACTAAAAGTCAATTTTTTTTATAATTTTCAATTCCTCGCATCATTAATAATCGTAAAATTATTAAATTTAATACAATATAACCAATATTCCCATTATTTCATTGTATTTAAGTTAACTCTAACTCAACAATTGATTCACCTCAAGTGTCACTTCTCACACTTGATGCAAATAAATCTTTCAAAATTTGATTTACTCCAAAACACGTGCAATCTTTGAGTACTCAAAGGTTCGTAAACCTTCTTGATTTAAGATAAAAAAAAATCTTCTCACAAAAAAAGAACGAAGGCAAATGTTTAAGACGCGCGTTTTATATAAACGCGCGAAAATGATGCCCGTGAACGTTTGTTTTCCGCGTTCCCCAACTGAAACAATGCGATTAAAGCGACGCTTTCATCCGAATAAAAAATAATCGTCCACTGTTTACCCAACGAGGAACGGTAAATTTACTTTCTTATTAGCCGCTATTTGCCCGTGACAATTCTTTTTATCCTTCCACGAATTCATCGCCTTAAAAGCGTCGTTCCCATTGAAAACGAATTGCAAATGTTTATCATTAATTATTCAGCGTCGCCGAGGGGAAAAAAAAGAAAAAAAAAGAAATAGAAAAGAAATGCACGCCCGTTGCCATCGGTCGCTTCAATTTTCGATATGATTGACGTTCCTTTCGTGGTGGCAAGGAAATAAAACGGCGAGAAAAATAATAAAGTAATGAAAGAAAAAAGAACCAAGTGACATGAAATCGTGGAAGAAAAAAAAAAAAGGAGGAAGGGAGCAGCGAGGAATGTAATTTCATTTCGTCGGGACGAAAATATACGAGGCGTATTTGCGTAAGCGTAAACTTTGCCGATCGAGATAACGACGAGCGCAGACCGGGAGAATCCTCGGGATTTCCTGTTGGAAAATTAAGTAACGCGAGTGATCGAATAATCGTCACAGTGTGGTTTTTGCAATTTGGAAAGCTCCGCGCTAAGACAATAATGACGCCAATTGTATGTTTTTATTTGTTTACGTGCAAACATCTGTTCTAAATTGAATATTGAAATCCTTAACAGGTTTTGTGAACAATTTTAAAAGAAATAAATATTGTTAGTTATGATTTATTTTAATTATTAATCAAATTAAAGTTTATTTAATTATTCATTAACATTTATTATCTTATCAATTAATTATACAAATGGCAATTTAAATACCACTCGTGTAATTATCAAAGTTGTTAATTAGTCGAAAAGTTTTATCACGTTTCAGAGAAATATGTTTCACATTTTTTTGACGATTTCACAATTTTGATTCATAATTTAAAAATTCATTTGACCGGCTCATTCGACGGGTCTAAATTAATAACACGCTACATTCTATATTCACAATATTAATTTTTCCCTTCATCAAAAGCGACTGTTTTATCCGCGCGGTAAAAACTTGCTAATCTTCACTGAAATATTAAGTAGCTTTGCATATGTATTCCAAGAAAATACCTTGCCGCAAACGCAGTGTTTTGAGAGTACACATATACAAATTCACATATTTCATATAACTCAAATTAATCTCGTCTCTGTGCTCTCTAGTTGATTTTCCAAATGCAAAAAGGAATTAATTCAAGTCTGTAAATTTTATCGAATGTATCGTAGCTTATTCAAATTAAAATAGATAATCTTATTGACATTATTGCAGTTATTTTATAGTGAATTACAATTTCCGTCTCAATTATCTTTATAAGATCAATAAAATAAATTAAAAGAAAAAAAAGTCAATAGATATATTACAGACCTGCATAATATTTATAACTATCCATTTACAGAAAGTAATCTTGAAATCAAAGTAAAAAAAAAGAGCTCTGCAAATAAACACAGTAAAATTACTAAGTAATCTCAAATTACCCTTAATTTTATATCTACACTTAGAAAAAAGTTAGGATAAAAATTTTTATTCTGTATCTAAAAATGGGGACAAATGACATCTTCTTGTTTTAGTTAATATATAGTTTAAAAGAGGTCATGACATAAACAATAATTTTTATTATACTGTATCATAGTAACATGTACAATACTGATAACCTCTTTTAAAATGTATTTTAAATATGACAAGAATTGTAATTTGTCCCCATCTTTACATATAGTATAATAATTTTTATCCCAACTTTTTTCTCAGTGTACAAAAAAAAATAAATAAATAAATAAACCATACAAAAATCTTTCACGTCATTGCCACCGTAGTTGACTTTTTCACCAATTTTCTTTCCCTGCCTTCGTCTACATCAAATATGACGAATGACTCCTATTTTCCAGAGGAAAATTTCTTGCTGACCCGGGGACAGTTATATCGGTTCGTCCCACGAATCGCCTTGGGCTGCACTCTTGAGAGTCACTAAGTAGAAGCCACTTCCATTTCAACTGGTTTACGTGTGTACGCGACCAGTGCCGTTGATTTCCTTTAATTTCCTCCTCGCGGCGTTAACTCCGATCAAAGTGCATGAAACTTTGATCACAATGGTCGTCCCCCGATTGTTCGTAAACTCGCGCCGGAGTAAATATTGAAACAAAACGAAGGCGAAAGTCCCACGTTCAAAGGATACGAGTAATGCCAGTAATACGCGAAGTCGAAAGACAATCCAAGTCATCAAATAAGTTCCCGGCCGCGACAACTTTGTTATGCGAAAAGCTATAAATCTAATCAAATGAAAGAAAGGACACTGTCAGTTGTTTAATTAACTTCGCGCTCTTGTACGTTGTACGTTGTACGTGGGGGTATACGTCAGTTTTATGGGGGTCTCAACCAAACGACACGCGTGAGATCATATTTAATTCTTGACGTTCTGAAAAAAAGTTTAAGGTACACAAGGAGACTTGTCTCGTCGTCCATTTTTTGTTATTGGTCCATGTGTCGAAGTCCATGAAAATAAGTTTTTATTTTTTTTTTTTTTTTTCATTTAGCCCAGTTGTTAGCCAGTACATATTTAGTACTATCTGATATAATATTTATCATAAAATTAATTTCCTTTTAATATAAAAACTTAAATTTACTGTATACTAACTGAATATTCTTATTTTTAATTGATTTTCTATTAATTTTAATAGGAACAATCTCTTTGTACAGTTTTCTTAAATTAAATATAATTTTTTTTTCTGAGTGTAGACTGGTATACTTGGCGTTTACTAGGATCCAATATCTAGTATATTTTATAATACTTTTTTCCCCAGTGTACTAGTTAAATATTGGCACAGTTCCAAAAGATTTGTCAACCGGTACCAATTCAGTACCAATGCTGGCACAGTACTGGTAAAAGTCGGTTAAACAAAATTCAAATACTGTTACTAGGCAGCCAGTATTGGCCCAAGCTTGGGCCATTTAGCTACGATCGGAAACTTCCACATGTTCCATATTATGGACAAATTTTGTTCTATACATATCCATCCAGCAAAGTTCAATGGTTCAATATTAATCCAAAAATTGGACTCGTTCGAGTGAACACGTTTTGCTTTATATATGGATCTCCTTTCGCTTTTTGTCGAGCGCCGCGGACAAGTCGTAAAGTAGGTTGAATATAAAGTTTGAAGATTTAATCTAAGCTTGTAAGTATTTTCACCTCGCTACATAATAAAAAGCATTTCTCTGTACACGTAACGTGAGAAGCGCAAGAAGCTTTCGGGTATTACATATTTAAGGGCCATTACGGAGATAGGGCAAGTTTTTCCAATACATGGTTTGCAAGGCTTTAATGGTTTCGACCATTTCCACGACGAAAATAAGGCAGATTTTACGACTCGATACGCCGGCTATGTCAACCTGTCGGATGCGACATTCGTTTCCATTAAAAAGAAGAAAAAAATAGTAAAAAAAATAAATAAATAACGTGAAGAGATGTACGAGGTGAAATTCGAAGTGATAAATCAAAAATAATAATAATAATAATAATTGTAAAATAAATCAAAACACTGTGTTTAATATATGTAAATTTTGTTGTATTAAGATAAGTTAGAAAATCGTTATCAATATTGACTTTGCACCGGCCAAATGACCGAATTCTGCCATCATTTTATCGGTCGATATAAGTGAAAATCTAAATCCCTATTAACATAATATTTAACTACAAGCGTCTGGCACTTCCTAAATGTAAAATCATTCAGAAGTTCGTCAACCTAGTCGGCGATAAAACATCTCACTGAAACTACTAGTAAAGATAACGAGCGTATGTTAATGCATTACTTTAGTCGCACTTACGATTCATTTTCTTTTTTTTTTTGTTTTCACTTTTAATCCGTTCCATTCGTGAGCCGAATGTATGTGCAATCATAATTCTTTTTACGGTTCGGTTGTTTTGTTTTTGCAATGTGAATAATACTAATAAATAAAAAAAAAGTTTACCGAAATATTTTGCCACAGAAATATCCGCAGTGCGTACGCAACAATTTCGACTTTAAGATTACAGATTAAATCTGTTGCGCTTTCATTAAATGTTTTTTTTTTTATCAAATTACTGTACAATAAGCAACAACTTTTTATGACATGAATGTTCATAAAAAGTTTGTCGATGAATATGGTACAAACCTTACGTTCCAAACTGTTAAAAATTTTACAATTCACTGAAAATACTTTTAAGATTTTCAGTTGTTTTTTTGTTTAAGAGATATTTTAAATAATTCCTGCATTTACCCAAAAGAATACTGTTTCAAAGAAATTACCATATTTAAAAGTGCAAAATGAAAATTCAACGCCTTTCCCTGCTTCTCCTTTTTTTTTTTTTCTTCGCGTATATAATTTAATTGCATTTAAGCCGTGCTTAAAAATAGTTAAAATTCATATTTACATGCGTGTAATAAATTTTCTAAATGGCCTTTTCAAATGCAGTGTATTATTAATGCGCAGTTGTGATATTAAAAATGTTTTATTCAGCGCATTAATGACGTTCGTTATTATATATTAAAAAAAAACTCTACTTTTTCAAGTATTCATTGATGAATAACAGTTGAGAGCTCGAAGTCATTATAAAAAATTATTCCGTTCGGACTGAGGAAAATTATATTTCGCAGAAAAAAACCTCATTATCAAAAAGAAACTGCTGGAAATGACTGAAATTTAAATATTCATTTATTTTTAAAAGCCCGAGTGTTCAAATTATGTTAAAGTTCCCGCAAGTTGTTGCCAAGTTGGAGATTTAATTTTAGAAATGTATAACACATTTGTAAACATTGTTTAAATAAACTTTAATTTATCTTCTATCCCAGGTGAAAAATAAGTAAAAAAATAAAAATCTCAAATCCCTACAAAAGAACTATGTCGTTCCAACCAAATTATATTATAATAAAAAAATTATATTATTTAATAATAATTAATACATCAATTAACTTTAAAATCTGTTCCATCAGTCCAACTAATTTTATTCTCCAATAAATTCAAAACTTACAAATTGCCCATTCAACTGATTAAAACATCAACTTTCCAACGTCGAGCGTTCGTAAAAAATTCGAAAAAGCAACATTAACTCGCGCGAAACGCCGCGTGGCAATTTGGAAATCCGCGTTAATCGCGGGGCGCGCGGTTGGTGACTCAAGGAACGAAGTAATCCGTCATTAGTATTGCCCGTGGGGCAATCCCGTTTTATCGGCGCGCCGTAAGCCGCGCGTCTATGAGATGTACACGCGCGTGCGAGAGCGTCGATGCGGGCTCCCTCGGGGAGGGAATTTATGAATTTAACACGGTTTAGAGGGGCGTCTTGGCGGCTTCCGGTGGCGGCGGA